>SKCR01001865.1:0-124120 GCA_019454045.1 Zanthoxylum bungeanum | reverse complement strand
TCGTTACACATACCCTACTTGTGCATAAAACATCGCATGCATGAACTGTATGACTATGATAGACATGCTAAAATGACCAGGGTGTTATATTCTCCCCCCTTTAAATAGGATTCGTCCCCGAATCATAACCTGAGTTATGCAACTTATCACATGCAAGGAGTTTTATCTACATGGGTTAGAGAACTTACTTATAGCGATGAAACTTACTGCAGTCATTAACACTAAATTTTTGCTCCAATACCAACTTTGTCACATCCCAGATTATCCAGGACATGACCGGCATGAGACAGTGATACTATCTTCATAAACATCTGACATGAACATGCATAATATGACATGATCTATAAATAGACGGTTTGATTCTGAATACATGCATGACAGATAAATAAAAGACACAAATTTCATGAAACATGATTAATACAACGTAATCTATATGTGTGCACATCATTCGGCCTCATGGTCTATCACGATAAATATATATCATGTGGACCTCTGAAACTTTGTTCCTAATGACTGCAGCTGGTATCCATCTTCTTTAAAGCTTGTCATCTACATGCATGTAGTCGTGCAACACAAAGCTGAAAGTGGAAGAGTAAGTCATATGAACGACTTAGTGAGTGAATACTGAAAATTTAAGCATAAATTAATGTAACCTGTACAGAAGAAATTGCTTTATAAATCCTGAAACCTGACTCTTGAGCTTATGAAATGTAAATCATAAATCTCGTAACATGTACTGTAAATCATATACTATAATCTGGAAGTTGTGACAGTGACTGAAGGTTCGTGACTACAACAGTAAACATGAATTGAAAATTGTACATTGTATCGTGCCTGTGAACTGTAAACATGATCTGTAAACTGAAACATGTATTGAAACCCATAAACATTATTGTAAACTGAATCGATGATTAAAACTGTAAACGTGAACTGAAATTATAAAACATGAAAACTATCAAACTTGAAAGATTACATATGCAACGATTAGGATTGGGACGTCTCCTCCTTATCGCCATACGTATTGGGATTCGATCGTCGCCCCTGCGTACGCTTGCATATGTTAAAGCCATGAAAAACATCACCGGTACCATAACCTGACGGCGTGTAATCTACTTAGCGGAACCTATGACCGCATAAGTAGGGAAGTTGAGCTGTAATATTGTCACATCCCAATATATCTGGAAAGTGACCGGCAGGAGACGACATAACCATCTCCTTGAGCTTTTGATCTGACCGTACAATGCTGACATGAACTATGTTGTACTTAAAAATTTGCACAAACATATATATATATATATATATATATATATATATATATATATTCTGTAAATTTCTCATTACACTCAATTCATGAAATGCCACTATATAAATACATGTAAACTTTTACAATTTTTTATTTCGATACTCATGCAACATTATTTAACTTAACACAATCACTATGCAATCATGTGTTAGGGTCGGTGCTCAGAGCGCCAATTTTCTTATGTATTTCCGTGTAAATACTTATGTAAATATTTTATTATGAATAAAATAAACAGTTTCTATTATATAATATATCTTTATATATGGTAAAGACGTAATTGACCTTAAAATGATTAGTCATGATACAGTTGCAAAAGCGTCACAACTGACATTGAGTTGTATTATAACAATATCATTTTTTTAAATGTTCATGGTCAAGGTTTACATTACTTGGTGATCGGTGGTAAACACACACGTAACGCAAGCGCACGTATCGCTCAAGTAGTATAAAAATATTGATCCCACGATGACTTAATTTATATTGTTGTTATTAATTATTGATTCTATTTATTTACAGGTATCTAATTAAAGGGAGAAGAGAATGACTGCTTGATTGGTTGGATGAATGTGAATTTGCTAAATAAATAAAAATACAAAAGAAAATACTAAGGAAAATAAACAAAAGACACAAACATTTAAGGTTATGATTCCACACAATATTATTCTAATGATGAATTGATTCTCATATATATGTGTAATAAATAAGTTTGCTAACCTGGAACACGAAGATATGCAAAAGCCTCTTCCGATGGTCAGATACAAACACCCAAAATAACCCAATTAATCATATGTCTATGTTAACCAAGTTATCTGAATTCATTAAGTTCAAGTTCCAATTGTGTGCTACCCCCGCCCTGACAAGTATATGTCTATCCTGGAATGTCTCTACCTAAGGTCACCATGCCCCAAGGTGAGATCATGAGATATTGAATCTAAGGCTGAAACCTAAAATCTCTCTTCCAAGTCATTTTAAGTTTACCACATCAATCTTATTTAGGGCTAGTTAACAAGAAGCATTAAGCTTAAGATTCAATAAACAAACCAAAGCATTAAACATAATATAATTAAATTAATTATTAAGCTTAAGAATATTATGTTCATCACTTCCTTAGAATAAAAATAAAATACTGGGGGTTATGGGATCCTACTTTAATGTTTCAAATGTATAAATCTCACTTTATTATAATATAGAAATTATCAGTGTTATCCAATTAAGTCAAACCAGCCATAAGGCAGTGTTATTATTTATCCTTAAACCAGCCATATAGGCGGTAATCATCTGTCACCTAAAGATCGACCATATAGGCGGTGTCACATTATGTCAAATAAATAAAACCAGTCATTAAGACGGTATCAACTTTAATCCATATTATTAAATTATAATTTCCATATTATAAATTAAGTAAGATTAATCTACCTTATCATATTCAAGGTTTCACCCCTCCCCCAGCAAAAATTAACTACCAAACATAAAAGAAAGTAAAAACACACAAACTATTATTTCTAAAAATAAATTACATAATTAAAATACCGAAAGTAAACACACAAAATACAATCCTCAAGTTCCTTATTAGAAACCTGAAGGAAATTATGAAATTTACAAATGAAATGACTTGGTATTTTATATGTAAAATTTTGCCTCTACCAATTTCTCCACCAAACATAGCACCAAACATGAAACAAAACATGGCACCAAATCCTCATGTTTGGTGGAAGTTTGACAATTTTCATTTTTTTTTTTTTTTTGGGTTTTGAAAAAGACTATAATAATTACAAATAACACACTTACAGATATTTTATCAATCAATTTCGGTCATGAAAACTTCAGAATTAGAAATTATTATGAACGTAAAAGTTGTAGATATTTACGTCTTATTTAATCTGGAACTTAAATCACCTCAATCCGACATCGGGGTAAAACGTTATGGCCAAATAACGAAAATGGCGCAAAGTTGAAATTTCTGAAATTGTACTTCGTTAGAACGCCAAGTTTCCAACCTCCAAAATCCATAAGTCAAGTCCAGTTTTTACCCTCATTTGTTCCATATTTCGTCCTGAATGATTTCATTGAGTCCAAATTTTTTTTATCTGTAAAATAAATAACAACACATCAAAACGTTCATAAAACCCGAGAAACCATACAAAATATTAGGTCAAAAGGGCGGTAAATAGTGATATATTTTGCACTCACCACACCCCCAAACCTAACATTTTGCTAGTCCTCAAGCAAAACAATAAAATAAAATAAAATAAACAACTTTAAAAATAAAATTAAACTAAACCACTTTCGTATGGATCACGGTTGCATTTAGTGTATGCAACAAGCCTTTAAACCCCTAGCTATCCCTAGTAGACGAGTTGTAGTCTCGTGAAGACTTACAGTGACGATACCCACAAACGCAATGAAATACACACAAAAGACAAAAGACAAAAGGAAAAAATAAATAAAATAAAATAATAGCTATATATACAATGTCCTCAGAGAATGTCTAGCAACAAAAATGCAAACTACAACTAAAATCTTTCCTTTGAACAAAGTATCAAAATCAGACTCTGAGTGTGTGTGGTGAATAGCCCTGCAAACAGTTTCGATTCAAAGTTATTAACTAGGTGAGTTTGTCTCAATTCTCAGTAGTTAATGGGTCAAACCAACCTGACTATCTAAAATTGTTCTGTCTACTACAATCTGCGCAAAATGAGGTATGTGATTTTTTTGTGTATATTTTTAATCCATGTAGCGAGCTTTAGGCCAGTGACTCCCAAACCAGTTGTCTTTAGGGCACTGGGTGTTAAGACACCCCTACGGACTTAATTACTCGGATCTCAGATGTCTTTTTTTTTTTCTTTTTTATATATAACATATTTAATCCATGTAGCGAGCTTCAGGCCAGAGACTCCCAAACCAGTTGGCTTTGGGGCACTAGGTGTTAAGACACCCCTACAGACTTAATTACTCGTATCTCATATTTCTTTTTATTAATATACATAGTTTTTTATCATCATTCCTCACATCAAAAATAGCTGCAGACAGAAACAGATATTCAGGCAAACGGTCATTCATCAACCACCGATTATTTCAACTAGTCACTTTGTCAATTCCTTATTATCTAACTGCTACAAAACTATTTTTTAAGTGCATATGAGTCTGACCTAGATATTAGGTTCAAAGTATAGGATAAAAGTGAAATAAGCATTTATCTTTTCCTAGAACTTTTTTACTAAGACAAAACAATCTCACATCAAAAAGGCTATATTTTTTTTATTTTTTTTAAATAAAGCATGCAGAAATTAAAACAACACATAACATGAAAAAACACGACATGCAGAGAATAAAAACATGCAGGAAATAAAAAATTTGACGGAGAAAATAAATAAACATAAACAACCTCACCCCCCAAACCTAAACCTAGCATTTTCGCCAATGCATTACAAAACAAAAGAATGATAAAGGAACAATGTTACCGTGATTTCCTCTTAGAGGCCATTTAAACTTTTTTGTGGCAAAATCGAGTCATGTGACGAATATATCCACTAGGACGTTGTATCAAGAGTTGACTCCTTACTCCCGCCGTCTCTACTGAATTGACTTCTTAACTTCGCGATTTTGTCAAACTTTATTCCGTGATAACCTCGTTTTCATTGGTTTCCTTTGCTTTAAGTGCTCCTTTTATATTTTTTCCCTGCAAAAATAACACACAAAATTAAAACTCTACAATATGTATACACAAAATATAAATATAAAAATAAATAAAATTTTTGCATGGGTTTACCTCCCTGTTAGCGCTAAATTTATCGTCTTCATCCAGACGTGACTGAAGTTTATTCGTCAAGGAGGTTTCAGCGTGGTTTTGGACGTCCGATTAAAGACAATCCCATGAGCGTTGCTTTTGAATCCAACAATAAAATGGCAAAAAGAATTTTGTCTCATTCAGTGCTTGTGCCACCTTTTTAAACTTTGTCGCTCCAGTGGTTTCTGAAAAGAAAGAAAGAAAATCAGGAGGTCTAGTATGGTGCTTGACTTTGAATGGGAGTTACATTCTGTCAAGCTTCTGGGCGGTGTCTTTGATTTTTACTCCCCAAAACAGTGATGTTTCTCCTGAATGCATGAGATCTTTAATATAGTCAGACATTTGCTCCTCCATTTGTTTTTCTTCTTGCTCCACCCTTTCTTCACAGATGTATTTTAATATTTCTTTGTTCAGCTCTTCATATGTCATCTGTGAAATGCATGCTCCATATGTGTCAACCTGAGGATGTAAAGATGTGTCTGATTGTAGGTCTTTATCCTCCGTGGTTGGTATGAATGGTTCGGGTAGCTCTTCTTCAAACATCTGTGTAATGCATGCTCCAAGATCATCATTTTGAGGATGCAGAGTTTCATCTTCACTTTTTGGTGTAGTTGATACAGACAGCTCTGCTACTTGTTCCTCATCAGAGTCCGATGAATAATAAAGATCAAATTGAGATTTTGCTGGTTCGAGCTCCTGAACTGATACATCAGATTCTTGATACTGCTCTGCATCTTCCTCTGTTAGGGTCATCATGAAATGGTTGGTACTCGAAGGCTTCGTCAGTGTCATTTGAATTTGCTTCGTGAGGTGTGAATTTCTGATTTTCTATTAATTGTCTCGTTTGATCTATCATTCTTTGTATGGATGCCGCGTTACTCTGAAACATTTCATCCATTGCATCCCACTTTTCGTCTTGTTTCTTGAGCCAATCTTTGGGCATGTCAATCACTTGATCTTCCTCTGATGGTTCTGGTTCTTGAAGAAGATCATAAGTGGATGGTGGATAAGATGGAGAATAAGGTTCAGTGAAATATGATGGTTCTTAGTACCATGAAAGATTCTGATAATTCTGCCACCATGAATTGTAGAGGTATATGCATTGATCGCTCGGGTGGTTACCATCAAATATCTCACATCTCCTCATTGCGTTCTGAAATGGTTGGGCAAATATTGTATTGATTGGTTATGACATCCAGTGATAATTGGGCTGGACAACAGGCCTCAGAAAACCGGATTCCTGCTCCCTGATATGAGGTGTATCTTCACCACGTAAAGCTCGTAATTCTTCCATCATCCAATAGTGATCCATTTTTCAACCACCTGAAAAATAAAAGAAAGAAATAAAAATTACAAATAAAATTAAATAAAATTATATACAAGTAAAATAGATAGCTTGAAAATTAATAACTCAAGAAAAATAAGTCATCGGCAACGGCGCCAAAAACTTGATCGGTGGTAAATACACACGTAACGTAAGCGTTTATCGCTCAAGTAGTATAAAAATATTGATCCACGAGGACTTATTTTCTATTGTTGATATTAATTATTGATTCTATATATTTACAAGTATCTAATTAAAGGGAGAAGAGAATGATTGCTTAATTGGTTGGTTGAATGTGGATTTGCTAAATAAATAAATAAATAAAAACACAAAAGAAAACACTAAGGAAAATAAAAAAAAGACACAAACATCTAAGTTTATGATTCCACACAATATTATTCTAATGATGAATTGATTCTCATATATATATGTGTAATAAATCAGTTTGCTAACCTGAAATACGAAGATATGCAAAAGCATCTTCCGATGGTCAGATGCAAACACCCAAAATAACTCAATTGATCATATGTTTATGTTAACCAAGTTACCTGAATTCATTAAGTTCAAGTTCCAATTGTGGCTACCCCCGCCCGACAGGTATATGTCTATCCTGGAAGAAAATCTACCTAAGGGTCACCATGCATCAATGTGAGATCGTTAGTTATTGAATATAAGGATGAAACCTAAAATCCATCTTCCAAGTTCATTTTAAGTTTACCACATCAATTTTATTAATGGCCAGTTAACAAAAAGCATTAAGCTTAAGATTCAATAAACAAACCAAAACATTAAACATAATATAATTATATTATTTATTAAACTTAAGAATATTGTGTTTCATCACTTCCCTAGAATAAAGATAAAATGTTGGGGTTAAGAGATCCTCCCTTAATGTTTCAAATGTAGAAATCTCACTTTATTATAATATAGAAATTATCAGTGTTATCCAATTAAGTCAAACCAGCCATAAAGGCGGTGTTATTATTTATCCATAAACCAGCCATATAGGCGGTAATCATCTGTCACCTAAAGATCGACCATATAGACGGTGTCACATTATGTCAAATAAATAAAACTGGCCATTAAAAAAGTATCAACTTTAATCCATATTATTAAATTATAATTTCCATATTATAAATTAAGTGAGATTAATCTACCTTATCATATTAAAGGTTTCACCCTTCCCCCAGCAGAAATTAACTACAAAACATAAAAGAAAGTAAAAACACACAAACTATTATTTCTAAAAATAAAAATACATAATTAAAATACATAAAATAAACACACAAGATACAATCCTCAAGTTCCTTATTAGAAACCTCAAGGAAAGTATGAAATTTATAAATGAAATGGCTTGGTATTTATAGGCAAAATTTTGCCTCCACCAATTTCTCCACTAATTTCTCCACAAATTTCTTCACCAATTTCTCCACCAAACATGGAACCAAATATGGCACAAAACATGGCACAAAGTTTGACAATTTTCATTTTTTTATTTTTTTTTTGTTTTGAAATTGACTTTAATAATTACACCTAACATACTTCCAGATATTTTATCAATTTTGGTCATGAAAACTTCAGAATTCGAAATTATTATGAGCTTCAACGTTGTAGATCAGTGAGTCTTCTTTAATTTGGACATCAATCCGATATCGGAGTAAAAAATTATGGCCAAAATACGAACATTGGGAAAGTTGAAATTTCTGAAATTGTACTTCGTTAGAACGCCAAGTTTCCAACCTCCAAAATCCATATGTCAAGTCCAATTTTTGCCCTTATTTGTTCCATATTTCGTCCTGAATGATTCCATTGAGTCCAAATTTTATTTTATCTGTAAAATAAATAAGAACACATCAAAACATTCATAAAACTCGAGAAACCATACAAAATATTAGGTCAAAAGGGCGGTAAATAGTGATATATTTTCCGCTCATCATTTGGTCAGTAAGTAAACCTGTTGAGACCGGTACATGTCGTATATTAGAATATTGGATTCCAATGGTTGATTCTCAAAGAACCATGTGTTGGGGTTGGTGCTTAGAGCGCCAATTCCCGGTTGTATTTCCTTGTAAATACTATTGTAAACGTTTTATTATGAATAAATTAAGCAGTTTCTATAATATAATATATCTTCTTATATGGTAAAGACGTAATTGACCTTAGAATGATTAGTAATGATGCACTTACAAAAGCGCCGCAATTGACATTGAGTTGTATCATGACGTTGTCATTCTCAGACAGTTCCTGGTCAAAGTTTACAATATTTGGTCAGTAAAGTAAACCCGTTGAGACCGGTACATGTCGTATATTAGAATATATGATTCCAATGGTTTCTCAATGAACCATGAGTCTTGGAGACTCGTATAGACGTGTAGGTGTTTATAGCAGATAAACACTGAACGACTCACCGAAGATTATTAATGGATGGTACACCAACGTCAATAAGAATCTTCTCGGGTTGAGTAGCATTTGTGATTCTTCGACTTGAGCTACCACTGTGGGCACATGAGACATCTTCCAGACTTAGATGGCAGTCACATCACCAATCTATTCAGATCAGACCTCCTTCTGTTTGTTGGGTGTGGACAGATCCTCAGATGTCCTGTGTGTGTCGAGATAGGATCCGTCAGTTCTGTGTACAGAGCATAGGTAGTCCATATATGATTATCAATCAGATAAAAACCATGGGCCCGTGGTACACTTTAGAAGTGAGTTTGTTCTTTTAAAGATTGCTAATGGAGATGTCGAATGGATTGTCCCTATAGAGATTTGACGTTTACATCTATATCTCTGGGATATATCTCTGAGATATATTTGGATATCTGTGACAGAGGAATTAAACATATGATGTGACCTCGACCTGTATGCTTCAGCGAGTTTATCTGTGGTCGTCATAATTTACGGGTGGGTAAGTTATGGACACGAAATTGAATTTTGTGATGGATATGTCTGAATCTAGAGAGTCTCACTAGTGAAATATATTCGTAGAGCACTAGAGCAACTTTTATGAATAATACTGATTATTTATAAGTCGTTTAAAGGTTAAACGAAAAATACATGCGAAGAGACCTAATAGTCATTTCTTAATTATTTTGAATTTGTATTTAATGATAGATTTTATTAAATACACATTAATTAAATGTCAAATTGTGATATTTGACATATATCATAAAAATATATATATATATATTTGGATATTTAAAGTAAATATAATACATATATTTAAAATATTTATATTTAAATAATTATTTAATTATTTAATTGTTAAATAATTAAATTAATTAAAATATAAATATCTTAAGTTTTGATATTTTTGGAGTTGCCTTGAGTTGATTTATTTGACTTGTTGAAAATCATTAAATGCTATAATGATGATATACACAAGTTGATTAAAGCTTTAATGAAACAAAATAAAAATATCTAGATATTTATTTATTTCTCCAAAATTCGGCCAAGGCTTAAGTTGGAGTATAAATTGTTTTGTTTCATTTTCAATTCTTTTTAGGTTAAGCCACCAAATATTACAAAGTGAGTTTTGAGAGAAAAAGTTTGGAGATTAAAAGAAAAGCTTGAAAAATTTGGATTTTTGTAAGTTTTTTCTAAACCTTTTCAATTAGAAATTGTTTCTATGATACTAGGCTACAACATGTGTTGCTTAGTTTCTTCTCTACTATTTTATCTTGTAATTTTTTGGTTGGAACTTGTTTGAAAGATTCTTGCATGCTTGTTTAACAAAGTAAGCTTGAAATGGTTCATAAGCTCACTTTTGATTATTTGATAATCAAATTGCCATTCTAGAGTTGCTAAGCCACTCATTGATGACCTGGAATTATTCTTGAGTTGTTTCATAATGGTGAGACTCGTTTGGTGTGGTAAAGTTTGAATTAAAGTGTTGGATTTAATTGATTTGGTAAAATTTATCAATTTGAAGAAATTATAAAATTAGGGTTCTTAACCCTTTCCAAATTTGGGGATTTTCATATATGTGATGTATTATAGTGTATATATGATACATATTAATTTTTGGGTTGATTGGATTTGATCTTGACATGTTTTGAACATAAAATGACTAAATTACAAATTGAAAAGTTTGGGGCTGTTCGCAATTTAAGGGAATTTGGGGATTTTGTTGCAATCTGATTTTGATGTGTTGGAAATCATTTTAGAATTGATTTAGAATCATCCAAAATTATATTTGACAATTTAAGGACTAAAATGATCAATTTGTAAACTTGTGGGGCAATTCGGTAATTACCAAGAAATTTGATTTCTTGTGTAATATTTCAGAATTTAATAATTGGGTAATTAAATAAATAAGTTTATTTAATTGATCTAAGAAAAATTTTGAAATCAAAAAATTTTGATTTTCCACGTTTCCGCTGCATTACCGGATTTTCGCCATAAAACCCCTACAAAATGGTATCAGAGCGAGTCTGATTCTGAACACCCTAATATGATTATGCCTTTTAAATTCAATGTTTAATTTAATCTTTACTTTATGCATGGATGTGTTTATTTAATTTGATTAAATAAAGTAAAAGCATCTTTTGCGAAAAATCCATAATTAATAAGGTTTGTGTTAATTATGTATTTCATGCATGTTACATGGTCCGTCTTATCAATACGGTTTATGAATATCTTTTCTATGACTACATCCAAGAACGTGCCAAAGCTGTGAGGGTGTAGCCGATAGAAATTTATTTATGCCGGATGTATATCTGATACTAGATAAATTCAAGCGAAAGCAAAATCCTGAACGTGCCAAAGCTGTCAGGGTTACGCAAGTAGCTTGAGTTTATCATTGACGAGTTTAACCTTGGTACACCTCATTGTGAACGTGCCAAAGCTGTCATAACAAGAAACGACCAGGACCAGAAATCCAGAAGTCACTATTGAGTGATTGACAATGAGTTGTCTACCTGATGAATATACGTAGGTGAGAACGTGCCAAAGCTATGAGCTGAAATATATTCATGGGATCCACTTTTCACTATTTGTATTTAATTTAATTATTAAATCTGTGTATTCTGTTTGGGGATTACATCATTGCATGATTTAGTGGGAAATGCATTTTTAGATTAAAAATCCATGATCTAGTTAATGCTTTTGATATTATATGAAACTGTTTAATTTCTGATAACCATTTTTCGTAATCTATATGATAGATTTGTGATGGTGGCACAATCGACTAATATGTTTACGCGTATGTTGGATACGAATAAACTTAAAAGCGCTGAGAACTTCACCGATTGGGATTTGGATTTAAGGATTGTCCTTGATTCCGAAAAGTTGGGATATGTACTCGAGGGTCAACTGCCTCTTGCTGTGTCCGAGGACATAACACTGGAGGAACTCCAAGTTTTCCAAGCTTGGAAAGATGATGATTTAAAAGTTAAATCATACATCTTAAGTTCACTGGAACCAGGACTCAAGAAATAATACTATAGCATGACAGATGCGTATAGTATGATGATGCAATTAAGAGAATCGTATATGAACCAAGAACAAATTGTTGTTCATAAAGTTGCGATAGAACTGTTCCATGCGCGACTGGATGAGGGGGAAGCTATGAGCTCGCAGACACTTGATCGATTTGATCGAATAACTGAGGCAACATAATCTCCCTCTGAATGACATTCTCGGTAGGAGTGTCATTATTAGTTCGCTCCCAGCTTCATATCGCCAATTCGTGATGTATATCAACATGAATGGGATTATCTGTTCCTACCATGAACTGCATAGGATGCTGATCACGGCGGAAAAGGACCTAAGGAAGGGAGTACTGACTCGCCCTCTGAAACCTACTTCACTCTCTGCTTCTTCCCAGGCCTGGGCAAAGGGAAAGAAGACGAAAGGGAAAAAGAAGAAAGGTTATGGTCCTTCACCGTAAGGAAAGATAGCAAAGCCCAAGAGGGCGTCCGAAGACAAATTCCATCACTACAGCAAAGTCAGGCACTGGAAAAGGAACTGTCCTGACTATATTTCCCAGATAAGGAATGAGAAAACATCTACATCATGTACATTTATTTTTTCAGTTATTGATATCTCACTAGCTTGTGAAGCTGTTACATCCAACTGGATTTTGGATTCTGCTTGTCCTGTTCACATTTGCAATTCGTTGCAGGTGCTGAAGGAAAGTAAGAAACTGAAGCCCGGAGAGATACAGTTGGGCTTTGGGAGTGGAGACTCTCTGGATGCAGTTGCAATGGGAGTATGCGAGATCTCTTTGCCGAATAGGAGCCTTTTGTTATATGATTGCTACGTTGTACCAGGATGTGTAGCAAATATTATATCTCTTTTGTATTAGATACAGAAAGTTATCATGTTAATATTAAGAACTGTTCTTTGTATTTATATGATAAACGTAATATTCAGATCCTTTGTTGTCCAAATAAGCATGGTCATTACACATTGCATACTACTAAAGATATCTTGAATACTAGGATTAATAAACATAGTTTACCTGTAGTTAATTATACTAAACTCTGGCATATGAGGCTAGGTCATATAGGCATTAAACGCCTTACCCAATTGGTTAGGAATGGTTTGATACCAGATCTCACCATTGAACCCTATCCAACTTGTGATTCATGTATTCAGGGTAAGATGACCAAAGCCTCATTTTCTGGTGTTGGACACCGCGCCACTAACTTACTGGAATTCGTACATTCTGATGTGTGTGGTCCACTAAGTCAGACTGCTTATAGTGGTTATTTGTACTTCGTTACCTTTACCGATGATCTGTCACGGTACGGTTATGTGTATCTGATGAGACATAAATCGGAAACCTTTGAAAAGTTCAAAGAGATTCGAAATGAAGTAGAAAAATAGACTGGTCAATATGTTAAATGCCTTCGATCTGATCGAGGCGGCGAATATATGAGCAGTGAGTTCATGGATTATATGAAGAGAATGGGATTCTCGCTCAATATACTCATCCAGGTACTCCACAGCACAATGGAGTGTCTGAAAGGAGAAATCGAACTTTATTGGATATGGTCCGATCAATGTTGAGTTTTACTGTTTTGCCCTATTACTTATGGGCTACTCTCTTTTAACAGCTGCACATCTTTTGAATAAGATTCCTTCAAAAGCTATTCCTACGACTCCATATGAGATATGGACCGGTAGGAGACCAAATCTTAATTATATTAAGGTTTGGGGTTGTTCTGCCTATGTCAGGATGGCTCAGCAAGATAAGTTTTCACCTCGAGGGAAAAATTTTAGGTTTGTTGGATATCCTTCGAATACGAAGGGATATATGTTCTATGATACCGAGCATCGAAATGTATTCGTAACTCGTTTCGCAAAATTTCGAGAGGTAGAATTTTTTTCAGAAGGTGGTAATCATAGACAGGTTGAACTTGATGAAGTCAACCTGAAAACAATGAACCAACGGAGGAACCTGAAGTTCAAGTAGATGAAGAACCTTTAACACACACACTCTGTAGGTCACAAAAGGTATCTAGACCTCCTGAACTCTTGTATTTGATACAAGAAAAGAGTCTCGATGTTCTCTTAGTTGAAGAGACTGATCTTTTTGCCTACAGAGAATTGATATTGGACATCGACTCCATGAAATGGAAAAGTGCCATGAAATCCGAGTTAAACTCAATGCATGAGAATCAAGTTTGGGACTTGGTTCCGCTTCCCAAAGGAATTGTTCTTATCAGTTGTAAATGGGTTTACAAGAGGAACCGCAGGCCTGATGGAAAGGTTGAAACCTATAAGGCCTGACTGGTAGCAAAAAGTTACACGCAGTGACCTGGCGTCGACTACGATGAAACTTTTTCGCCAGTAGCAATACTTAAGTCTATTAGGATTTTGCTTTGTATAGTTGTGTATCATGACTACAAGATTTGGCAAATGGATGTCAAAATGGCCTTTCTAAATGGATTTCTTGATGAAAAAATCTATATGGAATAGCCGGAAGGTTTTGCGTCCAGTGAGATCTCGGGTATGGTATGTAAGCTTAAGAAGTCCATTTATGGACTTAAACAAGCTTCACGAAGTTGGAATCTTCGATTCAACGAGATTATTAGATTGTCTGGTTTTCTCAAGAGTTCGAAAGAATCCTATGTATATCAGAAGGCCAGTGGGAGCATGGTGGTATTTTTAGTCCCTATGTTGACGACATCCTAATAATTGGGAATGATATAGGGATGATGCAAGACGTCAAAGCTTACCTCAGTAAGAATTTCTCCATGAAGGACCTGGGAGAAGCTTCCTATATTTTAGGCATAAAACTCTATAGAGATAGAGAGAGGAAGCTGATTGGGTTATCCCAATCAACGTACATAGATAAGATCTTGGAATGGTATAATTTTGGTAACTGTAAGACAGAAAATATACCGTTCAGACATGGGATTCTTCTTTCAAAGAAGATGAGTCCACAAACAGAATATGAGAATGTTAGAATATCTAACCAACCTTATGCTCTGTGTTTGGGTAGCATAATGTATGCCATGTCATGTACTAGGCCTTACATTAGTTTCGCTGTTAGCGTAACCAGTAGATATCAGTCCAATCCAGGAAATGACCATTGGATGGCCATTAAACATCTACTGAAGTATCTTAAAGGTACTAAGGATAAGTTGATTATTTATGGAGGAAATGAACTGCAAGTTAATGGGTATACTGATTCCGACTTTCAATCAGATCTCGATGATAGAAAGTCTACATCTGGATTCGTCTGTACCCTTAACGGAGGTGCAGTTTGCTGGAAGAGTTCCAAACAGGGGCAACAACAGATTCCACCACAGAGGCAGAATACATTGCAGCTTCTGAAGCTACAAAGGAAGCTGTATGGATTAGGAACTTTATCACAGAATTGGGTGTGGTCCCGAGTATCGAGAATACAATTCTGTTATACTGTGATAATACTATAGCCATTGCGCAAGCAAAGGAACCGAATGCGCATCAGAAGTCGAAGCATGTGGAACACAAATACCACATCATTCGAGAGATTGTGTCACGAGGGGATATTTTCGTGTGCAAGGTACCGAGTGAAGATAATGTAGCAGACTCGCTTACGAAGGCCATACCTCCGAAGTTATTTGATAAACATGTGGAGTCGATGTTGGGGTTTCGGGCGAAGGGCGCAGCGGAAGCGCTGTTCGAGAGAAATCGTAATTTTAAAACCTTTTCAAATTACCGAACAAATTATTCAATATCTAATATGAATAATTTATTCATATTTCACCTAAACACATTTATTCGATATCAAATAACGACATAAATAAGGTAGAAACTTCGCGAAACTTTTACGAAAAACGTTTTTTCCGCAACATGATGGAAAACGTATTTTTGACCGAACTGGCCACCCAACACTTATGGGGATTGCCTAGTTCATCCCTAATAGTGTTAGGGAAGTTCATGGGCTGCCCGAACAGTGGCAAATTCACAGTTTGGTTAGCCGTCACCCGGTTGGCTCAAAAGTCACCCGGTAACGCCATTTTTCACTGTTTTCGCTTATTTCAACTCTGAAACAATTTTGGGCAATTGTTCCAACACCCAAAACACATCCAATAAATTTATATGACATCAAATTCATCAACATAAATCTAGATTTTCCAGATCTGATCCAGAAACCAAAAATGCCAATTTTTCATGCTTTAAATCCAATTTTTCAAGATTAATCCAATTAATCAAAACACAAATCAAATTAGCCACACATGAACCACCCAAGAACAAATCTAGGCATTACAAGAGTGGTCATAACACTCTAGAATGATAACATTTCATCAAATGATCAAATTGGACTAATATTACAATAATATTAACCAAATCTACTTCACACATGCATTATGCTTCCAATTCCATCCTCCAAAAATAAAAGCCCCAAATTTTATGAAAAGAAGAAACCCTAGATCTCACTAGATCATCAAGAAACAAGAAAAAAATTTCTAAGCTTAGGGATTTGTAGAATTACCTTTAATCTTTTAATTCCTTAGCCTTTTTTCTTGATTTTCTTCTTTATCCACCTTGAATCATCAAGAAACCATTTGAGAGCTTTTTTAGGACATGTATTCGGCCATGGAGGAATTAGGTTTGAAAAAGAAAATTTTTTACTTTAAAAAATTGAAGTTGCCGACTTATGGGGGCATTATTGTCATTTGCCACATTTAATCAAATTAAATGAAATCAAACCTTATGTAAACAAATCAAATTTGCACACCTAAAGTTTAATTAAATATCTCATGTGTCACCGATAATAATTAAACATTTATCATAACAATTATGAAAAAGGGATATTATTTAACTATTCAAATATTTAACAATTAAATATCTAAATAATTAATATAATTATTATTATATATGTATTTTTATTTACATTAAATAAAAAATACATATATTTATGGCATGTGTCAAAATCTCATTTGACATTTAATTAACATGTATCAAATCGAATTTTGTATCAAATAAAAATACATATTAATTATTAATTGACCAAAATCCCTTAATGCATGTGTTATCGTTTAACCGTTTAAACGATTCGAATTAACTCACTTAATCCGATGAAGTATTATGAATAATCTGTATTATTCATAACGCATTGCCCAAGTGCTCAACGAGTATACTTCATATTGTGGGACTCTCTAAGTTTAGGTTTATCCATCACAAAATCCAATTTCGTGTACATAATTCACCTACTCATGAATTATGACGACCACAGATAATCTCGCTAAACTATGCAAGTCGAGGTCATTGCATACGTATAATCCCTCCGTCACATGCTATCTATATTATACCTGGGATATAGATAAGAATGTCAAATCCGTTCGGTATAATATAGTCGAGTTTTCAATTTACGATCTCCAAATAACACTCGGAACTGATTTCTGAAGTTATACCAAGGTCATGGATTTACTAGATCGCAAACACGTGTAGGATGCCTATGCCCTGTACACAGGACTGACAGATTCTATCTTGATACGCATTGGATATCATGAGCATCAGTCCACACCCAACGAACAGGCGGAGGTCTGATCTAAATTGATCGGTGACATGGCTGCCATCAAAGTGTGGAGGATAACTCATATATCCCACTGTGGTATCTTAAGTCGAAGGACCACTATGCTCGCTTAACTCGAGAAGATTCATATTGACGTTGGTTTACCATCTATTAGGAAGTCTTCAGTGAGTCATTTAGTGTTTATCAAATAAACACCTACATGTCTATACGGGTCTCCCGATACTCATGGTTCATTGGGATACACCATCAGACCAAGTAACGATATATGACATGTACTGGTCTCATCGGATTTTACTAACCGACATGTGTTAGTAAATCTTGACCAGGAACTTTATTTAAGGATATACTACTAATAATGCGCTTCCCAATGTCAATTAAAAACTACGTTATAACTGCGCACTACATTGTAAATCATATGGTCTTTGTGTAATATACACGTATCACTAAATCAGATTCAGTTTCGATCTAATCGTAATTGAATATCCAATCGTAATTAGATCAAATATGTGTATAAAAGACAAGAGGTGCTACCATTAAATAAGTAATATTATGGAAAAAGAAATTGCTCGTATTTATGAATCGGACATAAATACGATTCGGATCGGCACTCTGAGCACCAACCCTAACAATTTCTCCTAGTTGCTCTAGTGCCAATCCACGGTATCATATACACATCGCAATGTATATCACATACTCATTGCCCTCAAGAGCTCACCTAGCACTCAAGAGGTAGGCAACAACAAGTAAGCCCACTTTAACAAATACAGTCTGTCCAACAAACCCAATTGTTTTCCCTAGCCAACATCATTCATATTTTGTAGAATCTAAATTCCACATCAATATGACTCAGACGCTTTATCAGTATTGTGCTATAGCTATTAAGTTGTCTATGTATTTAGAGATCACATCCAAAATACTATGAGACAACTGCAAGCACTACACTAATATGAAAACTTCTAATCTATAGGGTCACTATACAACTTCATAAGTCAATACTTCATAAGTCGCAACTGATTCCACTAGTTTAGTAGAATCAACGGTGACATTCCCACTGCATCTTTTCTGACTTTATATGACATAGACCATCTAATGTCATAATTAGGATCAAAACTAATCTGACCTTATGGTTGCAGACTAAATTCTCCATGAATTAGAAACTCATTCTTAATATCTTAAAGATCGCAAAGAACATGTTTCAAGACCCATCATATGGTCTACAGCATATCAAAATAACTCGTAATAATTACGATTAAATTGATATCTATAATCGCACATACTATAGTATTCATAACGCCATCATCCTATGATGCATAAGATTGACTAGACATTCCAATCAATCTCTCTTTCAACAAATGAATCATCCTTTACGAAAGAATAATACTATATATATAAAAGAGACATTAACTGTCAAACAGTTATAATAACTATCATACATATAGTCTTACTGTGTCATTTATTAGATCATATCTAATACGCGACTAATAGGAATATCTCACAAGTCTCTTAGTTTTATAACATATATGAAACTTTATATCAAATATAACAGAGACTACTCCAACTGCTATTGAATAGTGCGAAATCACACGCGTATAACGCAAGCGCACGTATCATTCAAGTAGTATAAAAAGTATTGATCCCACGAGGACTTAATACCTAAGCTATTAATTTTATAAGGCCAAATGATTACTAGTATCTAATGGATTGGTTGATTGATTGGAATAATGACTTTTAAAAATTAAAAATTAAAACAAGTAAATAAAATGGCGCAAAAGTAGATTGAGGAAAATTCAAATTTAAGAAACTATCCAGGGTTGTGATTTCTTCAAATATCTTTTTAAAAGATGAAGTGGTTATTTCATGTTTGTGTAATATATTGGTTTACTAACCTGGAACACAAAATTCTGCAAAAGCCTATGTTGATGGTCAGATTCAAATACCCAGTGTAACCCAATTAAACCATATGTATATGTCAACCAAGTTACCTGAATTCATTAAGATTAAGTTCCAATTATGGCTACCCCCGCCCAACAGGTATATGTCTATCCTGTAAGGAAATATATTAAAGGGTTATCTATCCTCAAGGAAGATCGTGGGCTATTAAATATAGGGTCTTAAACCTAAAATTCCTTCGTCAAGTTTATTTTAAGTTTACCCGATCAATCTTATTAGTGGCCAGTTAACAAGAAGCATTAAGCTTAAGACTTAATAAGTAAACCTTTATATTACCAAAACTATAAAATAACCCCTTATAAACCGATGATATTGGAATTCATCACAACCCCAAATAACTAACTTTGTTACGACATATAACTAGGGCTAGTAACAACTTCAAAATAAAAGACATAAAATAAAATACTGAAAGTAAAATGCTGTAAAATAAATAAAGAAAAATACAATAAAAGAAAATGCTAGAGCTAGAGGATCTACTTTTATCACTACTACTTTAGATATCTCATTTAATATAATATATTAACTTGTGTGACATTACTAACCAGCCATATAGGCGGTAACCTGATTAAGTCAAATTAAGTCCAACCGACCATAAAGGCGGTATCATTATTTATCCATAAACCAACCATATAGGCGGTAATTACCAACCGACCAACCAGGCGGTATCCATGCTTAGTTAGGTTAAAACCAGTTTATAATTAATTACCAACCGACCAATATAGCGGTATCCTTGTTAAGTCAAGTTTTAAATAGTTTATATATTATAATTAAGGGATATTAATCTATATAGCAGTAATAAAAGTCTTACCTTTCACCATAGCATGGGGAAGTTACCTCCTTATTGCTGAATAATAAAAACTAAAAAAGTAAAGAAAGTAAATTACTATTACAAAAAGTAAATAAAATTAATTACAAAACTGAAATTAAAATAAACTAGATACAAACTCCTTATTATTATCAGAGAATTCAGAGAGAAAGGTACATCTGAAACTGAAATTTCGAGCTTTATTTATAGGCGTCCATGGTGGTCTCGCGTCGCGACGCGTGGATTACTCTTGCGTCGCGACGCGATGACGTGTCACATTCTGATTGGCTTCTTTGATTCCCTTATCTGCTGACGTGGTATTTTGGATGATTAACTCAATAATTATGCTGACGTGGTGACACATGGCGATGTTGATTGTCGGCACCTTGTGATTGCGACACGTGTCACACGATATTGGCTGATGATGACTTGGTGATGACGTAGCACACTGACTTGGCATGTGGCTGATGTGGACGCCTATGTGGCTGACATATGGATGACATGTGGATGACACGTGGCGATGGCGATTTTCGGCACTATAGGATGATGACATGTGGCACGGCGTACGTTAGCATGATCGGCTGTGATGTTGACACGTTGCAGACGTATGTTAGTAGATTCGTCGCACGTTAGCATCCGACGTATTTTAGCAAAATCCCTCTGATTGGTCCACGTGTCCCGATGCACGTTAGCAAAGCTACGGCACATGTTAGCGATCGCGACGCAGGATGACCATTTTGTTCTTTTTTGTCTTTTTTCACTGTTTTGGTCTCGAATCACCTCCAGAGAGTCCTGAAACTTTATTTATCTACAAAATAATACAAAACACATCAAAATATTCACAAAGCTCAAGAAACTATACAAAATATTAGGTCAAATGAGTGGGAATTAGTGATACATTCACCACAAATCACACCTCAAAACCTAACATTTTGCTAGTCCTCGAGCAAAATAATAAAATAAAATAACATAGACATCTTTAAAATAAAATTAAGCTAAGCCACTTTCGTAGGGATCACGGTTGCATTTAGCGTATGCAACAGACCTTTAAACCTCTAGGTGTCCCTAGTGGATGAGTTGTAGTCTCGTGAGGGCTTACAACAATGATACCCACAAACGTTTTACAAAAGTAAAAAGAAAGTAAAACTAATGCACACAAAAACAAAAAGACAAGAGAAAAGAGAATAAAGAAGTTAATGACTAATCAGGTGAAACTTCTACTCTAAGTTACTAGTTGTTTTCTTTCTTTCTAAATTACCGAATAAGTAAATTCTCCGATTATATTTACCATTCTCCATATACACAGTCAACAAAATATTACTCAACTCATTTTTGCCCACAACAGTTACAAGTGCAGTTGAGAATAGAGTAATATTTTTGTCCTAAAGTTTTATTAGAATTCACATCCTTTTGCAGCAATGGAATAATTTTTCTGATTTTTTTTTCTTTTTGATTTTTTTTGATTTATATACAATATCTTGTCTATGTAGCGAGCTTTGGGCCAGTGACTCCCAAACCAGTTGGCTTTAGGGCACCAGGTGTTAAGACACCCATACAGACTTAATTACTCGGACTTCAAATATATATATATATATTTTTCTAACATCTTCGATCCATGTAGCGAGCTTTTGGCCAATGACTCCCAAATCAGTTGGTTTTAGGGCATTATGTGTTAAAACACCCATACGGACTTAATAACTTGGATCTCATACATTTGTTTTGTTTTATATATACAATATCATCCATCCATGTAACGAGCTTTAGGCCAGTGACTTACAAACCAGTTGGCTTTAGGGCACTAGGTGTTAAGACACCCATACGGACTTAATTACTCAGACTTCAGATATATATATTTTTTTTGTAACATCTTTGATCCATGTAGCAAGCTTTGGGCCAGTGGCTCCCAAACCAGTTGGTTTTAGGGTACTAGATGTTGAAACACCCTTACAGACTTAATAACTCGGATCTCAGATGTTTTTTTTATCCCATCGCTTTTTATGGATGCTTATTCCAATTAAACTAGAGCACTAAATATTACAAACTCGTCAATTACTACTCATGTCCGTATGTTACCATGTATGTTGATAATATCTGTCAACTGAGCATATGAAGATCCATTTTAATCAGTTTTATGGAGAATTCACAAATTAAATAATTTAAAATGAAATAAACAAAAATTAACTTGTTTTGAACTAGGTTGAGATACGTCTCAGGAGTGGAAACTCCTTACACAGCTATCTCACACCAATTTCACCCAATTAATCAAATTAAAAACATAAAAACACAAAATATTTTTTTGATTTTTGTAAAATTTTTCAATTTTTTTATATTTTTCGAAAAATTTTGGACTAAAATTAAAAACAACATACAAACATGATACTAATCAACTATTCCCCACTCTCAAACCTAAATGAGACATTGTCCCCAATGTCTTAAAAAGTAGAAGCTGAGTTCAGAAGATAGTACATGGTTAGCTGAAATTCTACATCTAGAAAGGAAATTAAATGTTGAGATCCAGATTTATCCGACGCTTCTTACCACGATCATCATCAAACCATTTTATCTTTGAAAGGATAGGGTCAATCTATGGTTCGAAGGCTAAGATTTGGTCATTTAAATCCTAGGCAGTTCTCACAGTGAAGATGAGTTCTTTCAGAGGTTTGGACACGAACCCATTTCTCTGGGAATCATCAAGAAATACACAAAGAAAATCATAAAATCTATCTGTGTTGAACAATCCAATTGGTTTCTGGTGTATGTTCAAGTTCGCCCAAGATACCACTGTAAAAATCTCCTCCAACATACCCAAACCACCTGGCAAAGCAATAAAAGCATCAACAATGTTAATCATTTTCACCAGTCGTTCAGACATACCTGGTACGATCAGTTCTTCTCCGTTTGATGATCATATAAGATCTGCCTCTGCCAAGGGTTTTGGGATGATTCCCAGAACTTGACTGCCTCCATCCTGTACGGCCTTTGAAATGATCCCCATTAGTCCAAGACTGTCTCCGCCATATACTAGGTGCATATTCTTCTCAGCTATGACTCGACCCAATTCATATGCTGCCAGATGTAATATGACTTAGTACCAACACTAGTACCGCAAAACACACAGATGTTTTCAACTCTTCTTTTTGAAGTAGCTTCCATTTTTATGTATTTCTTTCTCAGCTCTGGATGCCTTCAAAAGTCCAGAGCTGAGTTGAATTTATAACACCTGAAAAGGGGTGAGTAATAATAGCACTAATATTTTCCAAAGAACGATTAATAGCAAAACAATAAATCGTGAAAGGTCAAAAAGTTCTGGATCCTGTCGGATTAAATAAAAGAAAACAACAAAACAAATCATAATTATTAGGAAAAGACAAAGAGATATAATATTTACAATAATTTACGGCTTGATTGACGTTTATGCGTCAGGGACAAGCTTCCCATCTAATTTTCTTAAAAATTGGCAAACAGGGTCTTTTTGAGTCAGATTCCCAAGACTTAACTGTTGTCTTTCCCTTTGGAATTGTGTATATAACACGCGAATTTCGTGATACATATATCCACTGTGATGCATCTCAAGATTTTTAGATATGTCATCCAAAGAATCCGTACTCAAGCCATCCCTAATGAAATTAATCTTATCTTCATGGTTATCTGACACCATTCCTAAAGAACGACAACAAGTATCACAAAACATACGAGCACATTTATAACATACACCCATTCTTTTGGCTCTTCTTTTTTTAGCATAGGTGATTCTTCCTAAACCAGGCAGATGTGAAATAAAAGAATCAGAGGACTCACCTGCCAATCGGACCCGTGCTTCAATAATCCAACGAATGTCATTAGGAATACCTTTGATCATCAGTAGTCTAATCCGTTCCAAGCGAGCTTTGTAAACTTTCATCAGAGATTTTTGAGGGAGAGAAGGGAATTGCTTGTGAAGATTTGCGAGAACTTCTTCCATCTTGAAATGACTTAACCTGTAAAAACTAAACACACAAAATTAAATCACACGAAATCACAATATATACACAAATTGCATGGGTTACCTATCAGCTAGCGCCAAGTTTAATATCGTCAACTAGACGTGACTACTCGAACGTTAGGCTGGATCTGAAAGTGTGACACTTTCTTTTTGTCGCTCAAATGACTCTCCCCAGTAGTGCTTGACACGCTGACTGTTAACTTTGAATGTGTTGTTGGACTTGGGATTGTATATATCAACAACTCTGTATGGTAACACCTGAGTAATCACAAATGGACCTGACCACTTTGACTTCAGCTTTCCAGGAAAAAAGTTTTAACCGTGAATCGTATAACAACACCTGTTGCCCTGGCGCCAATTGTCTGCGCACTATTTTTTTTTATCATGCCATCTTTTGTTCTTTTCTTTGTACAATTTGTCATTGTCATAAGCCTGTAAGCGAAATTCCTCCAATTCGTTGAGTTGGTGGAGTCGTTTCTCTCACGCAGCTTGTGGATCAAAATTCAACTTCTTCAATGCCCAGTATGCCTTGTGTTCAAGCTCAACTGGTAAATGACACGCTTTCCCAAACACCATTCGATATGGGGACATACCAATGGGTGTCTTGTAAGCTGTCCGGTAGGCCCATAGTGCGTCATCCAGTTTTGTAGACACTAACCCTTATTGTTGATCCAACGGTTCTCTCCAAGATTCTTTTGATCTCCATGTTTGAAACTTCAACCTGTCCGTTTGACTGTGGGTGGTAAGTAGTGGCAACTTTATGAGTAACTCCGTATTTGGATAGGAGCGCATCGAAATATTTGTTGCAGAAATGTGTGCCACCATCACTGATAATAGCCTGAGGTGTTCCGAAGTGAGTTGAAATATTTTTTTTAAGGAATTTGATCACCACTTTTGAATCGTTTGACGGCAGTGCGATTGCTTCAACCCATTTGGAGACGTAGTCTACAACAACCATTATGTACAGGTTTCCGAATGATGGCACAAAGGGTCCCATAAAATCAATGCCCCACACATCGAATATCTCCACTTCCATAATGTTTTGCAGTGGTCCTTCATTTCTCCTCGAAATATTTCTCGTTCTCTGGCACCTATCACATTGAAGAGAAAGAAAGGAAGCATCTTTAAAAAGAGTGGGCCAGAACAAACCTGATTGTAGGACTTTGGCTGCAGTTTTATTCTCGCTGAAGTGTCCGCCATATGGTGATGAATGACAATATTGCAGAAAACTGTTGACCTCCTTCTGTGGAACACACCGTCTCAATAATTGATCAGCATAGCGTTTGAACAGGTACGGCTCATCCCAGACATAGTGCTTGACTTCTTTGAAGAATTTATTCTTTTGCTGAGTTGTCCATTCCAACGGCCATTTTCCCGATACTATGTAGTTGACATAGTCAGCATACCAATGAGCATCATGCTGTTTCATGGCAAACAGCTGTTCATCTGAAAAAGTTTCTTTGATTGTCAGTTCTTTTCCAACTGTTTCTCCATTCTCAAGCCTCGATAAATGATCTGCCACTTGGTTTTCTATCTCTTTCCTGTCTCGAATCTCCACGTCAAATTCTTGCAGTAGAAGTATCCAACGGATCAATCTAGGTTTGGCATCTTTCTTTGCGATCAGATATTTGATTGCTGAATGATCTGTGTAGACCACCATTTTGGGACCCAACAGATATGATCGGAATTTATCAAACGCGAACACAACTGCGAGCAACTCCTTTTCAGTGGTTGTGTAGTTGAGTTGAGCTTCATTTAGAGTTCTGCTGGAGTAATAAATGGTGTGGAAAACTTTTGCTTTGCATTGTCCCAAAATTGCACCTACAATAAAATCACTAGCATCGCACATCACCTCAAATGGAAGGGTCCGGTCTGGTGTTACAATGATAGGAGCAGAAACCAGCTTCTGTTTTAGGATCTCAAAAGCTTTCTGGACATTCTTTGGTGAAGTTGAAAGGCACATCCTTCTCCAAAAGATTGCATAGAGGTTTAGCAATCTTTGAGAAATCTTTGATAAATCTCATGTAAAAACCTGCATGTCCGAGAAAGCTCCGAATCCCTTTGACAGATGTCGGGTGGAGGTAATTTTTCAATTGTTTCAATCTTTGCTCTGTCTACCTCGATCCCTTTTTGTGAGATCCGATGTCCCAGAACAATGTCTTCCAGCACCATGAAGTGGCATTTCTCCCAGTTGAGTACCATGTTGGTATCTTCACATCTTTGTAATATATGTTCCAGATTTTGCAAGCAATGGTCAAAAGAGTCTCCAAACACAGAGAAGTCATCCATGAAAACCTCCATACTCTGTTCCAGCATATTTGAGAAAATGACCATCATGCAACGTTGGAATGTGGCAGGAGCATTACATAGTCCAAATGGCATCCTGCGGAATGCAAAAGTACCATACAGACATGTAAAAGTGGTCTTCTCCTGATCTTCTAGGGCGATAGCAATCTGATTGTACCCCGAGTATCCATCCAGAAAATAATAGAACTCATGTCCCGCCAGTCTGTCCAGCATCTGATCAATGAATGACAGCGGAAAATGATCATTCCTTATTGCTTTGTTCAGCTTTCGGTAGTCCATACAAACTCTCCATCCAGTCATAGTTCTTGTTGGAATCGGCTCGTTCTTTTCATATGTGACTACATTTATTCCTCCTTTCTTCGGTACACACTGCATAGGACTCACCCAAGTGTTGTCTGAGATGGGGTAAATGATGCCAGCATCCAACCATTTAATGATTTCTTTCTTCACGACCTCCTTCATGATTGGATTTAGTCTTCGTTGATACTCCACTGTGGGTTTGTACTCATCGTTCATCAGAATCTTGTGCATGCAAAATGATGGACTAATGCCTCGAATGTCTGCTATAGTCAAGCCAATGGCTTTCTTGTGTTCTCATAACACTCTCAACAACTTTTCTTTCTGCTTCAATGTTAGCGAAGAAGAAATAATCACAGGTAATTCAGAAGAGTTTCCAAGGAATGCATACCTGAGATGGCTCGGAAGTAGCTTCAACTCCAACTGTGGTGGTTCTTCAATTGAGGGCTTGATTCGCTCATTCTTCGGGAGTTCCAGACTTTCAACTGGTGGTGTCGATTTGAACCGAAATGGTTTGTCAAGATAGTTGATACATTCCAGAATTTCAACATCTAGCTCGCTGTCAGTCATTTGGTGATGCCAGCTTCAAGTTTGTCCGTGGGAATTGTATCAGTATCCTGAATGATACTATCAACAACGTCAATTCTGAAACATTCCTCCTCATTTTCATCACTCGGAAATTTCATGGCTTTGAAAACATTGAAGGTAACTTCTTGGTCCTGAACTTTCATGGTTAGTTCTCCTTTTTGCACATCAATAACAGTTCGATCTATAGCCAAAAATGTTCTTCCAATGATGATAGGTACATCTTTGTCTTCTTCCATGTCAAGGATGATGAAATCTGCTGGGAGAATGAGTTTGTCAACTTTGACCAGCACATCTTCAACAACTCCTCTCGGAAATGCGAGCGTTCGATCAGCAAGTTGTAGAGAGACTGAGGTAGACATTGCTTCTCCAATTTGCAGTTTCCTGTAAATAGAAAAAGGCATCAAATTAACACTTGCACCTAAATCACATAAAGCATTACCGATATAATACTCTCCAATGGTGCATGGGACAGTGAAACTGCCAGGATCTTTCAACTTTGGGGGAAGTTTCCTATGAATGATGGCGCTGTATTCTTCCGTCAACGCTACTATCTCGTAGTCTCCCAATCTTCATTTTCGTGAAAGAATGTCTTTCATGAATTTGACATAGCTGGGCATTTCTTCCAAGGCTTTTGCGAATGGAATATTGATATGCAGCTTTTTGAACACCTCCAAGAATCGAGCAAACTGCTTATCCAGTTTGTTTTTCTGAAGACGCTGAGGAAAAGGTGGAGGTGGAGTGATTTGATCTTTTTCCTTTGCTTCTTTTTCCTCCATCTGTGGAACTGCATATTTTGGAACTTCTTCAATGGATGCCTTGATTCCAACATCTTTGTTAATCTCAGTACCACTTTTCAAAGTAATGGCTTGACATTGCTCATTCCCTCGGTTCCTTGGATTTGGTTCTGTGTTGCTGGGAAGATTTCTTGGCGATCTGTAACTCTGAGCATCGGCCAATTGTCCAATTTGATTCTCCATTGCTTTAATAGAGGAAGATTGGCTCTGAAACATAGCATCATATTTTTTTAACTAAGTCAGCACTTCCGCTATTCCTGGTTCATTTTCCTGCTCCTGGCCTTTGTTCTGTTGCTGTTGGAATCCATGTGGTGAATAGTTCTTTTGCCCTGAATTGTTGCTCCATGAGAAATTGGGATGATTCCTCCACCCTGGGTTGTAGGTGTTGGAATATGGATTGTTCCCCTGTTTGTTGAAATTGTTGACATAATTCACTGTCTCTTCTTATTGGTTTGGTTTTGGTGCTCCTCCAAATGGTGAACTTGTGGCTCCAATATTGCCTTGCATACTGAGAGTCTCCATGAATTTTCATATCTGATCTAGCTTGGCATTAACTGCTATGTTGGCTCCAACTTCATAAATTCCAGTAATTCTTTGAATCATGCTCCTTTCTGTTGGCCACAAGGAATTGTTGTTAGCCATTTCTTCGATTAAGTCTCAGGCTTGATCTTCTCCTTTTTTCCATCAAAGCTCCTTCAGCTGCAGCATCAATTATGGTTCTCATCAGTCCAGAAAGTCCATTATAGAAAGTTTGGACTTGAAGCCATTTTGGAATCTCATGGTGAGGACATTTCCGGAGAAAATCTTTGTACCTTTCCCAAGCTTCGTAGAGAGTTTCTCAGTCTTGTTGTACAAAGGATGTGATGTCATTCCTCAGTTTTGATGTTCTGTCTAGTGGAAAATACTTTGCAAGGAATTTGGTGGCTAGAGTGTTCCAAGTTGTGATGGAACCTGCTGGTAGTGAATGTAGCCAGGCTTTAGCTCTGTCTTTCAAGGAATATGGGAAAATCCGCAGTCTCATTGCTTCTTCAGCTCCTCGGTTGTAATTGAAAGTACCGCAAACTTCTAGGAAGTTGCTGATGTGGGCATTAGGATCTTCAGTTACATTTCCTCCAAACTGCACTGACTGCTGAATCATCTGAAATGCATGTTTTGATGTCACATGCATTTTCTAGTAAGGGAGGAAGTACAATACAGGAAATGAAGCCGTCGACCACCGGAATGGTTCTGTCTCGAATGGGGAATTGGCGGTGCAACTTCCAAAGGTTCAGGTTCCATATTGACAATTGTTTCTTGGCCTTCTCGTCTTTCCCTTCTCAACTGTCTGATGGTTCTTTCAATTTCTGGGTCAAGCGGTCGGAGTTCAAAGCTTCTGGTTCGTCCCATCTAGTGTCTAAGAACCTAAAACAAACGAAAACAAAAAACAATAAGAAAAAAGAAATTAGACACAAGTAACGTAGCTAACCCCAAAACTAATAGTGAAAGATAACTAAGTCCCCGGCAACGGCACCAAAAACTTGACCGGTATGAAATCACACGCGTATAACGCAAGCGCACGTATCGTTCAAGTAGTATAAAAAATATCGATCTCACGATGACTTAATACCTAAGCTATAAATTTTATGAGGCCAAATGATTACTAGTATCTAATAGATTGGTTGATTGATTGGAATAATGACTTTTAAAAATTAAAAATTAAAACAAGTAAATAAAATGACGCGAAAGTAGATTGAGGAAAATTCAAATTTAAGAAACTATCCAGGGTTGTGATTTCTTCCAATATCTTTTTAAAAGATGAAGTGGTTATTTCATGTTTGTGTAATATATTGGTTTACTAACCTGGAACACAAAATTCTGCAAAAGCCTTTGTCGATGGTCAGATGCAAATACCCAATGTAACCCAATTAAACCATATGTCTATGTCAACCAAGTTACCTGAATTCATTAAGATTAAGTTCCAATTATGGCTACCCCCGCCCAACAGGTATATGTTTAGCCTGTAAGGAAATTATTAAATGGTTATCTATCCTCAAGAAAGATCGTGGGCTATTAAATATAGGGTCTTAAACCTAAAATTCCTTCGTCAAGTTTATTTTAAGTTTACCCGATCAATCTTATTAGTGGCCAGTTAACAAGAAGTATTAAACTTAAGACTTAATAAGTAAACATTTTATATTACCCAAATCGTAAAATAACCCCTTATTAACCGGTGATATTGGAATTCATCACAACCCCAGATAACTAACTTAGTTACGACACATAATTAGGGCTAGTAACAACTTAAAAATAAAAGACATAAAGTAAAATGCTGAAAAGTAAAATGCTGGAAAATAAATAAAGAAAAATACAATAAAAGAAAATGCTAGAGCTAGATGATCTACTTTTATCACTGTTATTTTAGATATCTCCCTCAATGTAATATATTAACTTGTGTGATATTACCAACCAGCCATATAGGCGGTAACCTGATTAAGTCAAATTAAGTCTGACCGACCAAAAAGGCGGTATCATTATTTATCCATAAACCAGTCATATAGGCGGTAATTACCAACCGACCAACCAGGCGGTATCCATGCTTAGTCAGGTTAAAACCATTTTATAATTAATTACCAACCGACCAATATAGCGGTATCCTTGTTAAGTCAAGTTTTAAATAGTTTATATATTATAATTAGGAGAGATTAATATAAATAGCAGTAATAAAAGTTTTACCTTTCACCCTGGTAGGGGGAAGTTACCTCCTCATTGCTGAATAATAAAAACTGGAAAAGTAAAGAAAGTAAATTACTATTACAAAAAGTAAATAAAATTAATTACAAAACTAAAATTAAAATAAACTAGATACAAACTCTTTATTATTATCAGAGAATTCAGAGAGAAATGTGCATCTGAAACTAAAATTTCAAGCTCTACTTATAGGCGTCCATGGTGGTCTCGCGTCGCGGCGCGTGGATTGCTCTTGCGTCGCGACGCGATGACGTGTAACATTCTGATTGGCTGCTTTGATTCCCTTATCTGCTGACGTGGCATTTTGGATGATTAACTCAATAATTGTGCTGACGTGGCGATGATGTGGCGACACATGGCGATGTTGATTGTCGGCATCGTGGGATTGCGACACGTGTCACGCGATGATTGGCTGATGATGACGTGGTGATGACGTGGCATACTGACTTGGCACATGGCTGATGTGGACGCCTACGTGGCTGACACATGGACGACACGTGGATGACACGTGACGATGGCGATTGTCGACACCATAGGATGATGACATGTGGCACGGTACACGTTAGCATGATCGGCTGTGATGTTGACACGTTGTAGACGCATGTTAGCAGATTCGACGCACGTTAGCATCCGGTGTATTTTAGCAAAATCCCTCTATTGGTCCACGTGTCTCGGCACACGTTAGCAGAGCTGCGGCGCATGTTAGCGGTCACAATGCAGGTTGCGCGTCGCGATGCGCCAAATGATCATTTTGTCATTTTTTGTCATTTTTCACTGTTTTGGTCCCGAATCACTTCTAGAGAGTCCTGAAATTTTATTTATCTACAAAATAAATAACTTTATTTATCTACAAAATAAATAAACCTTTTTACCTAACAAATATCTCATTATTACATTAATAAAGATAATGTCGTTAGGATATACAACATTGAAAAGAAATCTATATGCTCCCACTGACCCTACTATCAAATATGTATTCTCTATGCTTTGATAAAATCAGACAATCTGACTTTTATCAAAATTAGAAAACACAGATTTTCGGAAAACTTATCTAAGTCTACAATAGACTCTATAAGCTAGTATATCAAACTTTGGTCTTAGCAGAATACAAACTCTAGGGCCATTCTAGAATGAACTCTTCAAACAAAGAAACCATAACGGATCTCTCATTCGAAGAAACCACTCAAGAACGCCACTTTGCATTCTTTAGCCAAAATACATAGTTTGATATCAACATTAACCAACAAATATTTAATTGTTCAATTAGTGCGACTTGAGACAAGTTTTCTCAGAATCTACAATAGATCACTGAGTTTAACTTTTCTCACTGCCATACTATAAAGGTCCAACCTTAAATAAGCTCACTTTGTTTTTGCTGCGCAAACAATTTGCATATTTTATGAACGATTCATAATGAAAGCTCAATCAAGTTCAAAACTTGATCGTAGTAAGCTACGAATAATCTTAGATCTATGGTTCAATGGTAATTTTCGAAATCGATATCAAATATCGCTCCCATTATAAGTTATAGGATAATTTTCTTCGATAAGAAAAAAACAGAATCATTAAGTATCAAATACTTCGTAAATGATTCTGACATCCTATTGAACTTATACGGAAGATGTATAAATGTCTTTTCATCTTATTAATTATGTAGTTCCACTTATAGTTTATCATTCTCACATTTGACTTCAATAAGTCAAGTCTTTTCTACAATTGTCAACATCTGATGTTAACACACCAAGTAATAAAATAATTTTATTACTTGGGATCGTAGAATACAATATTCTATCAAATAGAATACAATATTCTATTAAATAGAATAAATGATAAAAAGATTTGCTTGTATCTCTGAGACACAAGTACTTTCAATTATATAACTATTATACAAAAGAAAGATTCAAATCTCAAACTTTTCAAGATTCGAATTTTCTACAATATATATCATATATGTAACTGTAGGAACGAATGGAACCTTAATTAAAGAGATGGATCAGTATTACTGGAGCATAACCCCAAGAGTATTGAAAACTAAGCCGGTAACACTCAATATAAACGAATCAAATCATATAAGATTCAATTTCTCCCACTGGTCAATTCAATCACGATGGAATCGTAGAAGAATCATATTGAGTAAGAATCATATTCATTAAATAATTTTAGAACTAATTGCCATAAATTCATATGTTTGATCATATCAAACATCTTTGAACAATTCAAAGACTCACGATGAATTTTAAAATTATAGTCTTCAACACTTCAAATAGAATATCTTTGAACAATTCAAAATATTCTATCCACGTTTCATCAGAAACATATTGAAAGTTCTCGAACCATTCAAGACGTTCAATATATATTCTTTTAGAAACACACAACTAAGTCATGACAATTCATTAACTAAATTACGGAGTAAAGAAAACTATCTAAGGCAATTTCTAATTCATTAAACTACAGACTTCCAAAGTATTAGTTTAATAAATCTGTGGTCCAATGATGATCATTGGTTAAATGAGATTTAATTACATCCTGAATACAATATTCATTAAATGGATAAGGATATATGGTGTGATCTTATACCAGACCATCATTTACCCTACGGAATAAGCATCTAATGCTTATATGATAAAATCTCATAAAGCATTGTTCTAAGTTATTTAGTTAACCGAACATTCTCTTAATGTTTATCTTTTCATTAATGACACTACTAGTCAAATTAAAATATGTAACAACTGTTTATAAAGAACAAGTAACTATCCAATAGTCGCAAGATCTGATATCAAATATCAAAACATTTATTAAACATTATTTTAAGTAACTAGACGGGAGATCTAGTATCCAATACATATAGTTACCATATTGTGAGAATCAATATTCTCTATACACAACTATACACATCTCCTTTCTTTAGCTTTATAATTTGCCTTCAATTATTCACAACAATTGCAAACGATTGATTAGCAAACTGTGTCAGACATGTGACTTCTAAAAGTCACTAAAGCCAAGAAACTAAGTCACTAACCATCTTGATTTTTCAAGAAAATTGGAATAATAGTTCCCGATGGTTTGAACGAATCTAACAATATCTAAGTCTACTGTCATTCTAGAACCTATTCTAGAAATACGCAACCATATGTAAAATCAGAAAACATATTCAAGTAATATGCATGCAGTGGATTAGAAGTATAATTATATTAACAATATAGAATAAAGAAAACAAAAGCAGTAATTTTCATAAAATTACACACTGCCTTAGTTATGGATTTTTAACCCAGCAGTGTCTCCCACTACTTTACAAAATACCGTAATCCCCAATGGAAAACGGAAATTCAGTAATTAAATCAAATTCCATAGTGAGAGTAGGATCCCATGAATATATTTCGACTCACAGCTTTGGCACGGTCTCGCCTACATATATTCATTAGGTAGACAACTCATTGTCAATCACTCATCAGTGACTCCTGATTTTGGTCCTGATCGTTTCTCGTTATGACAGCTTTGGCACGTTCACAAGGAGGCGTATCAAGGCTTCACTTGCCAATGACAAACTCAAGCTACAGATGTAGTCCTGACAGCTTTGGCACGTTCAGGATTTCCACTTTCACTTGAATTTGTCTAGTATCAAATATACATCCGGCATGGATAAAATTCTATCAACTACACCCTCACTGCTTTGGCACGATCTCGGATGCAGCCATAGAAAGATACCCATAAACCATATTGAAAAGACAGACCTATAAACATGCATCCAATACACGTTACTTTACAGCCTTATTTAAAGCGGGGATATTCCTCAAGGAAGCATTGCTCCACATCAAATGCAGAATTTTAATCTAAATCATTTTCTAAACAACTCAATTCTACCTTAGAAAACATAACTCAATTTAACCATTAAATTTCTGTTATGTTTCCGTTAGTGTAGAACCGAAAAGTCAAGAAACATATAGATTACATGCATGTGTAAATATTAAAATTGGATTACATATCATATATCAAGCATGACTAATGTAATGGATGAAGCATCAGACCCGCTCTGATACCATTTTTGTTGGGGTTTCGGGCGAAGGGTGCAGCGGAAGTGCTGTTCGAGCGAAATCGTAATTTTAAAACTTTTCAAATTACTGAACAAATTATTCAATATCTAATATGAATAATTTATTCATATTTCACCTAAACACATTTATTCGATATCAAATAACGACATAAATAAGGTAGAAACTTCGCGAAACGTTTACGAAAAATATTTTTTCGCAAAATGCCTTTTTGACCGAACCGACCACCCAACACTTATGGGGACTGCCCATGTCAGCCCCAATAGTGTTAGGTCAGTTCATGGGCTGCCCGAACAGTGAAAAATTCACAGTTTGGACAGCCGTCACCCGGTTGGCTCAAAAGTCACCCGGTAATGCTGTTTTTCACCGTTTTCGCTTATTTCAACTCCGAAACAATTTTCGGCAATTGTTCCAACACCCAAAACACATCCAATACATTTATATGATATCAAATTCAACAACATAAATCCATATTTTCCAGATTGGATCCAGAAACCAAAAATGCCAATTTTTCATGCTTTAAATCCAATTTTTCAAGATTAATCCAATTAATCAAACGCCAATCAAAGTCACCACACATGAACCACCCAAGAAAAATTATAGGCATTACAAGAGTGGTCATAACACTCTAGAATGGAAACATGTCATCAAATGATCAAATTGGACTAATATTACAATAATATTAACCAAATCTACTTCACACATGCATTATGCTTCCAATTCCATCCTCCAAAAACAAACGCCCCAAATTTTATGAAAAGAAGAAACCCTAGATCTCACTAGATCATCAAGAAACAAGAAAAAAATTTCTAAGCTTAGGGATTTGTAGAATTACCTTTAATCCTTTAATTCCTTAGCCTTTTTTTCTTGATTTTCTTTTTTATCCACCGTGAATCATCAAGAAACCATTTGAGAGATTTTTTAGGACATGTATTCAGCCATGGAGGAATTAGGTTTGAAAAAGAAAATTTTTTACTTTAAAAAATTGAAGTTGCCGACTTATGGGGGCATTATTGTCATTTGCCATATTTAATCAAATTAAATCAAATCAAATTTGCACACCTAAAGTTTAATTAAATCATCCCATGTGTCACCAATAATAATTAAATATTTATCATAATAATTATGAAAAATGGATATTATTTAACTATTCAAATATTTAATAATTAAATATCTAAATAATTAATTAATATAATTATTATTATATATGTATTTTTATTTACATTAAATAACAAATATATATATTTATGGCATATGTCAAAATCTCATTTGACATTTAATTAACATGTATCAAATCGAATTTTGTATCAAATATAAATACATATTAATTATTAATTGACCAAAATCCCATAATGCATGTGTTATCGTTTAACCGTTTAAACGATTCGAATTAACTCACTTAATCCGATGAAGTATTATGAATAATCTGTATTATTCATAACGCGTTGCCCAAGTGCTCAACGAGTACACTTCATATTGTGGGACTCTCTAAGTTTAGGTTTATCCATCACGAAATCCAATTTCGTGTCCATAATTCACCCACTCATGAATTATGACGACCACGGATAATCTCGCTAAACTATGCAAGTCGAGGTTATTGCATACGTATAATCCCTCTGTCACAGGCTATCCATATTATACCTGGGATATAGATAAGAACGTCAAATCCGTTCGGTATAATATAATCGACTTTTCAATTTATGATCTCCAAATAACACTCAGAACTGATTTTTGAAGTTATACCACGGCCATGGATTTACTAGATTGCAAACACGTGTAGGATGCATATGCCCTGTACACAGGACTGACGGATTCTATCTTGATACGCACTGGATATCATGAGCATCAGTCCACACCCAACGAACAGGCGGAGGTCTAATCTAAATAGATCGGTGATGTGACTGCCATCAAAGTGTGGAGGATAACTCATATATCCAATGTGGTATCTCAAGTCGAATGACCACTATGCTCGCTAACTCGAGAAGATTCCTATTGAAGTTGGTGTACCCTATATTAGGAAGTCTTCAGGGAGTCATTTTGTGTTTATCAAATAAACACCTACATGTCTATACGACTCTCCTGAGACTCATGGTTCATTGGGATAAACCATTGGACCAAGTCACGATATACGACATGTACTGGTCTCAGCGGATTTTACTAACCGACTCGTGTTAGTAAATCTTGACCATAAACTTTATTTAAGGATATACTACTTATAGTTCGAATCCCAATGTCAATTACAAACTACGTTGTAACTGCGTACTACATTGTAAATCCTAGGGTCTTTGTCTAATATACATGTATCACTAAACCATATTCAGTTTCGATCTAATCGTAATTGAATATCCAATCGTAATTAGATCGAATATGTGTATAAAAGACAAGAGGTGCTACAATTAAATAAGTAATATTAAGGAAAATGGAATTGCTCGTATTTATAAATCGGACATAAATACTATTCAAATTGGCACTCTGAGCACCAACCCTAACAGTCGATGGGTATTAAATACAATCGATATTGGCACTAGAGCAAATGGGAGATTTTGTTGGGGTTAGTGCTCAGAGCGCCAATTCCCGATTTTATTTCCTTGTAAATACTATTGTAAACGTTTTATTATGAATAAAATAAGCAGTTTCTATAATATAATATATCTTCTTATATGGTAAAGACGTAATTGACCTTAGAATGATTAGTCATGATGCAGTTTCAAAAGCGACACAACTGACATTGAGTTGTATCATGACGTTGTCATTCTCAGATAGTTCATGGTCAAGGTTTACACTACTTAGTCAGTAAAGTAAACCCGTTGAGACCGGTACATGTCGTATACTGGAATATATGATTCCAATGGTTTCTCAATGAACCATGAGTCTTGGGGACTCATATAGACGTGTAGGTGTTTACAGCAGATAAACATTGAACGACTCACCAAAGATTCTTAATGGATGGTACACCAACATCAATAAGAATCTTCTCGGATTGAGTGGCATTTGTGATTCTTCGACTTGAGATACCACTGTGGGCACATGATAGATCTTCCACATTTAGATGGCAGTTACGTCACCGATCTATTCAGATCAGACCTCCACATGTTCGTTAGGTGTGGACAGATCCTCAGGGTGTCATGTGTATGTCGGGATAGGATCAATCAGTTCTGTGTACAGAGCATAGGTAGTCCATATATGATTAGAAATCAGATAAAAACCATGGGCCCATGGTACACTTTAGAAGTGAGTTCTAAGTGTTTTCTTAGAGATTGCTAATAGAGACGTCGATGGAATTGTCCCTATAGAGATTTGACGTTTACATCTATATCTCTTGGATATATCCGGATACCTGTGACGGAGGAATTAAACATATGATGTGACCTCGACCTGTATGATTCAGCGAGTTTATCCATGGTCGTCATAATTTACGAGTGGGTAAGTTATGGACACGAAATTGGATTTCGTGTCGGATATGTCTGAATCTAGAGAGTCTCACTAGTGAAATATACTCGTAGAGCACTAGGGCAACTTTTATAAATAATACTGATTATTTATGAGTCGTTTAAAGGTTAAACAAAAAATACATATGAATGGATCTAATAGTCATTTCTTAATTATTGTGTATTTGTATTTAATGATAGATTTTATTAAATACACATTAATTAAATGTCAAATTGTGATTTTTGACATATATCATAAATATATATGTATTTGGATATTTAAAGTAAATATAATACATATATTTAAAATATTTATATTTAAATAATTATTTAATTATTTAATTGTTATATAATTAAATTAATTAAAAATATAAATATCTTAAGTTTTGATATTTTTGGAGATGCCTTGAGTTGCTTTATTTGACTTGTTGAAAATCATTAAATGGTATAATGATCATATACACAAGTTAATTAAAGCTTTAATGAAACAAAATAAAAATATCTAGATATTTATTTATTTCTCCAAAAATTCGGCCAAGGCTTAAAGTTGGAGTATAAATTGTTTTGTTTCATTTTCATTCTTTTTAGGTTAAGCCACCAAATATTACAAAGTGAGTTTTGAGAGAAAAAGTTTGGAGATCAAAAGAAAAGCTTGAAAAACTTGGATTTTTGTAAGTTTTTCTTAAAATTTTTCAATTAGAAAATTATTTCTATGATATTAGGCTACAACATGTGTTGCTTAGTTTCTTCTCTACTCTTTTAGTTTGTAATTTGTTGGTTTGAAACTTGTTTGAAAGATTCTTGCATGCTTATTTAACAAAGTAAGCTTGAAATGGCTTCATAAGCCTACTTAAGCTTGAAATGGCTTCATAAGCTCACTTTTGATTATTTGATAATCAAGTTGCCATTCTAGAGTTTCTAAGTCACTCATTGATGACCTATAATTTTTCTTGAGTTGTTTCATAATGGTGAGACTTGTTTGGTATGGTAAAGTTTGAATTAAAGTGTTGGATTTAATTGATTTGGTAAAATTTATCAATTTGAAGAAATTGTAAAATTAGGATTCTTAACCCTTTCCAAATTTGGGGATTTTCATAGATGTTATGTATTATGGTGTTTATATGATGCATATTACTTTTTGGGTTGATTGGATTTGATCTTGACATGTTTTGAACATAAAAGGACCAAATTATAAAAACTGAAAAGTTTGGGGCTGTTCGGCAATTTAAGGAAATTTGTCGATTTTGTTGCAATATGATTTTGATGTGTTGGACATGTTGGAAATCATTTTAGAATTTATTTAGAATCATCCAAAATTGTATTTGACAATTTAAGGACTAAAATGATCAATTTGCAAACTTGTGGGGCAATTCGGTAATTACTAAGAAATTTGATTTCTTGTGTAATATTTCAGAATTTAATAATTAGGTAATTAAATAAATATGTTTATTTAATTGATCCAAGAAAAATTTTGAAATCGGAAAAATTTGATTTTCCGCGTTTCCGCTGCGTTACCGGATTTTTCGCCAAAAAACCCTTACACCATGAGTCTTTTAGACTTGTATAGACATGTAGGTGTTTATATTGGATAAACACTGAACGAATCACCAAAGATTCTTAATAGATGTTACACCGACGTCAATAAGAATCTTCTCGGGTTGAGTAGCATAGTGATTCTTTGACTTGTGATACCACTATGGATATATAAGATATCCTTCATACTTTGATGACATTCACGTCACCGACCTATTTTGGTCAGACTTCCGCCTGTCCGTTAGGTATAGACTGATCCTCAGGATATCTTGTGTGTGTCAAGATAGAATCTGCTAGCTCTGTGTACAGAGCATAGGTATTCAATATGGAATTAGCAATCTGTTAAATCCATGGGCCCGTGGTATACTGTAGAAGCGAGTTCTAAGTGTTATTAAGAGATTGCTAATAGAAACGTTGACGTGATTATATCTATAGAGATTTGACGTTTATATCTATATCTCTGGAATAATCCAGATACCTGTGATAGAGGGATTATACGTATGCAATGACCTCGACCTGTATGGTTCAGTGAGTTTATCCGTGTTCGTCATAATTTACGGGTGGGTAGATTATAGACACGAAATTGGATTTCGTGACGGATATATCTAAACCTATAAAGTCTCACTAATGAAATATACTCGTAGAGCACTATGGCAACATTTATGAATAATGTTGATTATTTATAAATCATTTAACGGTTAAACGAAAGATAAATGCTTTAGGGGCCGATCCGTCATTTCCTAATTAATGTGTATTTGTATTTAATATATGATATTATTAAATATTTTGTATTTGTATTTAATATATGATATTATTAAATACACATTAATTAATTATTAAATTAAGATATTTGACATATATCATTAATATATGTATTTGGATTATTTAAAGTAAATATAATACATATATTTGAGATATTTATATTTAATTAATTATTTATTTATTTGTTAAATAATTTAAATAATTAAAATATAAATATTTTATATTATGATCAAGTTAGGAAATGATTATTTAGTGTAAAATACTAACTTTGCATTAAATGAAAATGTTATCAAATTGTATTTTGCTACTTTAATTTGTTAAATGAAACAAAATATCTTTTATTCATTTTCTCTCTTTTTCGGCCATGACCTAGCATATATAAAGGTTTCATTTTTCCATTTGCTTCACACAAGTTCAAGCCTCCAAAAATATAACAAAATAAGGTTGAGAGAAAAAGAGAAGAAACAAGAAGCAAATCAAACAAAAGCTAAGGATTTAGTAAGTATTTCCATCTTTCTATTAGAGGGAAAATTGTTCCTTTTGTTCTTGGCTATAACATGTGCAGTTCTTAAGTTTTTCTACTCTTTCTTGTTTGTGTTTTTGATGGTTGGAAGCATGGATGATGGATGTAGCATGGATGATGGATGTATGCATGTATGATGTTGAAAGAAAGCTTGTAAGGAGTTAATAAGCATTATTTTGGTCATTTGATGATCATGTTGTCATTCTAGAGTTTTTATGCCACTCATTGATGACCTAGAATTGTTCTAGAGTTATTTCAAAGTGGTGAGATTTGTTTGGTGTGGTAGAGACTTGATTAAAGTATTGGATTTGTTAATTTTTGGTTAATTTGCTAAATGGACTAATTTGAGAAATTAGGGTTCTTAACCTAATCTAAATTTAGGACTTTTCATATATGTGTTGTAATATGATATATATATATATGATGTACATTTAATTTGGTGTTGATTGGATATCATCTAATGTTGTTCTGAACAAATTTGGACCAAATTACAAAATCTGAAAATTCTGGGTACCTCTCGGTAATTTGAAGAAAATTGGGATTTTTGTTACAACTTGTATTTTGATGTATAAGACATGTATAAATCATTTTGGGAGTGATTTGAAATCACTTAAAATTGTATTTGATAAATTATGACTAAAATGATCAAAATGCAAAAGTTTGGGGTCTCACGACAATTAAGTCAAAATCTGATTTTTGGGTAAAAATTTCAGTTTTTAAGTATTGAGTAATTAGAATAAATAAGTTTATTTTAATTGCCCAAGAAAAATTATTGAAATTGGAAAATTTTGATTTTTCACATTCCTCTAAGTTACCCGGATTTGCCCCCTAAAACCCCTACATCATGGACCCAGGACTATGCTTTCCTAATGACTGCAGCTAGTCACCATCTCCTCCGAGCCTGAGAGTTTAAAAGTTGAAACTAAACCTGCACCCTATGCGAAACTGTAGGGAGGAGGTCAGATCTTTTGAAAGATCTGGTGAGTGAACGATAAATGAAAAGCAATATAAAATAACTTTATCTGCGTGAAAACTGAAAAGAAAGGAAATATGTTCTTTTTACATAAAAACATGATATATTAAAATACATGTGCTGTAAAATACATATAAGAAAGGTATGTGCCATGGAAATTCTCACCAATGTCGTGTCATGGGGCGTGAAACCTACCTAGCGGGAATTGGCACCGCGTATGCAGGGGAAACTGAATATTGAACATGAACATGTTGGGCCTTATGGGGTGATCAGTGTCCTATGAGGCAACATGAACGAATCTGGGACGCTAAAGCTAAGGGGATGGCTCGATACTGGTGGTTTGAAAACGCTTATAATATTCGTAAAATATCATATGTCATGTAATTCATAAACAAATTCATATATCGTAGTAAGTCATGAAAGTATATATATTGAAACATATAAACATAAATGAAATCAGGTAATAACATGCTTGCTGAGGAAAACATATGAAAACATTAATATCTTGGTCTCAAATAATAAAACGTATATAAATCTGATCATGTTATAAATCTTCTCATTTCTAAAATCTGAAACTTAAAACAATAAAACATATTTAGATCAGAAAGCATGCAGTAAAACAGTAGCATTCACTTAATGATTGGAACTGGGCCACTGCTTGAGAAACCTTGAGGTGGTAGACGGAAGATCTTACGTCAAATCTACAAGGCATGATTTTTCAAGAATAATTAGTGTCTGAGGATACCTATGATCCTAATCCAATGCATGAGTGATACGTGAATGCATAACGTGATAATACTATACTCCTTAAGCATGACATCATTATTACATGTCTTGGTACATTATCAACATCATATTAAACATTCATTTTTAGCTTGTCACTTTTTATAACCATACCATACAACACAACAACAATCTCATCTATAACTCATCCGGCCATACACTATCACACTACACACATTCCCACATCAACAATACAACATCATCACCACCAATTAGCAACTCATGAAACACACACACTCATAACTCTTATAAAACAATACCACCATTATTCTTCATGCAACACTCATGGTATTATCACTACAATAACATCATCACCAGTAAAGCTACATCAAACTTAACTACATGCTCATAGTATCTCTATCAAAACCATTATCAAGTCTGTACCAGATCATAAAAATCAACTTTCCCCCACCTAAGTCATTTGGCCAACCTTCCTTATCAAGCGTAACATGATCTCAACATCAAAGTTAAGCTTATCTTAACTACAACACAACCATTAATCTTTAATTCTAAATGGTCCACACCATTTATACATCATCATCTTCACAACATCAAACTTCCCTTTCCATCATTAGGTTCGGCCAACATGATTTCTACCTTACTTGTCACTTCCATCACATCTAATGTCTAACTCAACAAAATGATACATAATATATGTCATATCATCATGCAAATTACAAAAATTTCACATCTCATTTCATCCTATAGATTCGACCATTGCCAAGAAAATCCATTCCCAAAATTCAACAATTTCTTTAATCATGGTATCAAATACAATGATTATAACATATCCAAACCACAAAAAATCAAGCTTCCAATTCCCTTCAAATCCGGCCATACAACAACCCATCTTCAAATTTCATGCAAAATAAGAAACCCATGCATATCTCATGACTTAATTCCATAAAAGACCTAGCTAATCACTCTAACATGCTTGATCATGTCAAATGCATCCAAATAAATGTCTAGGTCACCATGAATTTTGAAAATGAAAATGAAAATGCATGCTTGATTTTCGAAATAATGGGAAGAGATGAGTGAGGCAAGTTTACTTGTCTTGGAACTAACTAGAAAGAGCATCTAATTTTCTTGATCTTGGTATGAAAAAATATGAAGGCATGAGAGCTTGAAAATGGCATGAATATAAGCTCAAATTCGTGGGTTTTGTTTCTTTGAAGATGACGAATAGTATTTTGGCTTCTATACTAATAAGGAGATTTTTTTGAATTAAATAATGATTATACAATGGGACACATGGCACAATATTGAGTGTTCCCGAATTTGCACAATATAGTGAGGAAAACTCATGTGTTTGACCTAGTTCTGTTTGAAATTTGAAAAGTTTTTCAACATGAAAGTTGTAAATCATTATCTAAGATCTCTGAGAATATAAAGATCGCCGAAATCAGACATCGGGAGTCCATGTTATGATCAAAATACTGAAAACTATTCGATACGTGACAGAAAAATAATTGGGTATCGGAACTGTAAATAATTTCCCATATGTCCGAAAAATAATTTCGTGAATATAATCGCACTCATGCATGATTTTTCTATTACATATCATGTCACACATGATAAAGTGGTTGTCATAATTTACGCTGAAATGATCGGGTGTTACATTCTCTCCCCTTAAAAAGGATTCGTCTTCGAATCACATTTGGGGTTGAGTCTCTGAATTAGCTTTGATCTGAGATCTCACGGAACTTAGTGGCTTTCCAAAACTTACTTGGATCCATATATTACTCCTAGTCCTGCAAAAATGCTAACTAACTGCATCATGCTAAATCCTAACTGCTCCCATAAAGTGACGTTCTAACGTAGAATGATGGGGTTTACATGCTGGAGTCTGTTTGACGCGACTCAACAGTAAATCATTATGGATCCGTAAAACATGAGTCAGAATCATGAGTTAGAATTGTTGGATAATTATGACCCATAGCGTCACTATTTGTACAGATCATGGTGTTATTGTACAAATTAACTATGTGACAAAGGAGATTGCACTCTTATCATTTTTTATTAGATCACCTAGATATATAAATGATAGGAGGTCCCTATGATTTGTTCCTGGACTGAGAATGATATGAGACAGTATCAGTCCACGAAGGATAAATCATTAAATATCCCTAGTCAGAGTATTATCGAGATTGGACATCGATAAATACGTAAAAGACTATTATTACACTTGTGCACGTTGTGAGGGCACAACGGCATAGTTCTCATATATTTGGGTATAGGATACTCATGCAAGTGTAATAGGAGGTTGTGTTTTACCGATGGTACGGGAAACAGCTTCGCTCTGGATAGACCCCCTCGGAATTCCATTGGTAGTATGACTATGTGTCTATGGAAGTCTGAAATCAGGGTAGGTGTATTTGGTCTTAACCTGAGACTTGCACCGCTAATACTTACGACAATCAATATACTTTGGTTGCGGTCGTCCAAAGCTTTAACAGGTTATGTGTACGCCTATGTTGGGTATATTGAGAATCGTAGTGTGTTGGGTGTGATGTCAAGACGGAAGTGTCACTCCAGTCATATGGAGATGATGGTTGCGTAGGATACGGTACTAGTACCCTTAAGTACTGCAGTCATCTGGATAAAATGACAAGGTCATGTTTATCCGATTATAGAGACTAGTTACCAGACATCTGATATGTGCTTCGTACGGGGCAGACACAATTCCAGCCCCAGGCCTAGCACGTGATCATCCGATACTGGACAAAAATATGCAATACTACGTATACTACGCCTGATATAGATCATTTATTCCTGTAAGGATATTTCTGGAGAATTGGGTAGGCATGGCGCTTTGCTAGAAGCCAATATTGTCTTGTAAATAGGTACAAATATAGTACGAGGTACTTACGTGTTCGGATAGTCCGACGACCGAATTTACTGCCAACATATTCTGGGATCTCATGGGTCACTTCCCAAAGATTCACCGATGACGTATGACTCGCACTTTAATTAATCTGGGATTAATTAGAAGAGAGAGAAAATTAATCTGGGATTAATTGCGGAGATATTTTATCTAGGATAAAATATCAATTAAATAGAGATAATGATTAATTTGGAATTAATCGGCAAATTAATATATTCGATATATTAATCGAAATTGGATTTTGATGCGGAATTGAAATTAGATTTTAATTCGGGCGAACGAATTAATTTAGAATTAATTCGTTAGCGACGTGAATAGTGATTTCGCTAGGCGTAATCATTTAATTACGACGCAACGGAAAATTCGTTAATTTGGAATTAGCGAACCCGAGCCCGGGATTATTTGCGAGCGCATTCACATTTCGAATTCGAGTGCGGCACGCAAGTCAAATCAAGCGTCAAATCGCTAGTCGCTTCTAGCGTCACATCATTCGTCAATCAAGTGATAGATGTATTTCACTTTGAGTGATTGACGCCAGTCACTATTCATTGATTGATGGATTGATGGAGTGATGTGTGTGGTTGGCAAGCATTTATTGCTTTAATTGCTTGACTTTTTGGAGGCAAAAATTTGGTATTTGATTTTTGGAATATCTATTTACCATTTTTTTGTAACAAAAACACACAACTCTGTCTTTCTCTCATCTCTCTCTCTCGCCCAACATGGGCAATTTTTCTTCTGGTTTTGGCAGTGAACTGCCGTGAGTCAAGAAGAAAATGGGAAGCAAGTGTGGTGATTTTTGTGGCAAAAATCACAAGAGCTAGCACTCCGAGAGACATGCGAAGGTGATAGGGAAGTCCACCCATGAGCCGGGAATCGTTTGATGAAGCTTGGAGCTCAAAACTTGAAGACACATGGCCGAAAACAGTGGACTGGATGCAGCTCACTGCCGTGACTTCATCAGGCAGAATTTCGAGTTTTGTTCGTTACCGCGTCGCTCAACCGATCGATGTAAGTATTCCGCAACTTCGTTGATTTGTATTCGCACTTATTTCATGCTTTATTAATGATCTTGGGACCTTAGCAAACACCAACAATGGTATCTTGAGCAAGGTTGAGCATGAAATTGATTTAGGGCTTAAAATTTGGGTAAAATGAATTGAGCATGATTTAATGAAATTGGATGAATTAGTATCCTTAAATGTGTTTTAATTAAGTGTTGATTGGATCAATTTGATGAAATTGCGTTTGGAACAAATTTTCCCAAATTTCTTGTGTTGGCCGAATACATGAGTGCCCTAAATTCTTGGTAATTTTTGTTTCGTTGATCATTGGATGACTTGAAACGATTGAGGATGTTGATTTAATGTCGATTGTGGAATTAATTGGATTGAAACCGAATCGGACATAAAATTACCTTCCAAAGCCAAGAGTTGATAAGCATGTTTGGGTTTGATTTTAATTAAATTGTGTTGGACATGATTTAATATTAATGAGCATGATTAATTGTACAAATTTGGTGTTTTGGAAATATTGATTTGGGTGATTAATTGTGTTATACACTTTAGTGTAATTAAATTGGGAAATTGGATTTTTGGAATTTAATTATTTGGGCCTAATTTTGGAAATTGGACTTGTAATGTTGTTATTGGGCTAATTGGGCTTGGTTGTACCAAGTTAGGTTTAGGCCAAATGGATTGGATCCAATTGGGCCCAAAACCGCATTCATAAAGCCCAAATGCGACTAATGGACCTTTAAAGTTTAATTGGGCCCAATGGGCCTAAATTGATTTATGGGCTTATGGGGTAACTCCCGGATTGGACTTTGGTTATTGGGTTCGACCCGAGTTGACCAAAAGTCCACGCATTAAGAAATTAATTAAAAGCCCATTGGACTTTAATTAAATTGACGTTGGACGTTAATCGGGCTTTGAGACCCGTAACGATTAAATTTGGAATTTAAGTCGTAAAAGATTTATTATTAAAGTGTAATGTTTAATTTGGAATTAAATAAGCGAATTAGAATTAAATGCATATTGAATTGGATTTAATTATGTAGTTTAATTTAATTCGAGAATTCGTACTTTGAGTACTTATTCGCAAAACGAGTTTGACTCGCTCAAAATCAAATCGTTGTTTGAACATTGGATGATCACTAATTATCAGATTAATTAATTTGATTAGATTGATTGATAACATGTCTGTGTGAATACATGGTTGCGATGCATGAATAATGTATATCGATGGATATTAGATGGGTGGGACAATTTTAGAAATTGTTGTAATAAATTTGATTTATTAATTGGACCTGCGTGTCCAGCCTTATTACCTCATTATTCTTTGTATTCTCTTCTCACCTATTCCCCGATCATAAAGGCGGTATCATTATTTATCCATAAACCAGCCATATAGGCGGTAATTACCAACCAACCAACCAAGCGGTATCCATGCTCAGTCAGGTTAAAACTAGTTTATAATTGATTACCAACCGACCAATATAGCGTATCCTTGTTAAGTCAAGTTTTAAATAGTGAATATATTATAATTAAGGGAGATTAATCTAAATAGCAGTAATAAAAGTTTTACCTTTCACCCTAGCAGGGGGAAGTTACCTCCTCATAGCTGAATAGTAAAAACTGAAAAAGTAAAGAAATTAAATTACTATTACATAAAGTAATTAAAATTAATTACAAAACTAAATTTAAAAGAATATTAGATACAAACTCCTTATTTATTCAGAGAATTACAGAGAGGAAAGTATATCTAAAATTGAAATTTCGAGCTGAATTTATAGGCATCCATAAGCATCACGCGTCGCGACGCGTGAATTGTTCTTGCATCGCGACACTGCCATATGTCAGTCGCTGATTGGCTGCTTCGGATTTTTATTTACTGACATGGAATTTTGGATGATTAACTCAATAATTGTACTGACGTGGCGCTGATGTGGTGATGACATGGCTATGACGTGGCGACACGTGGCGATGTGGATTGTCGGCACCATAGGGTTGTGACACGTGGCACGTTGTGATTGGTTGATGATGACGTGGTGATGACATGGCGCATTGACTTGGTAAGCGGCTGATGTGGACTCCACATGGCTGACACGTGGACGACCCATGGCGATGGCGATTGTCGGCACCATAGGATGATGACACGTGGCACGGCGCACGTTAGCAGATCGGCTGTGATGTTGACACGTGGCACGGCACACGTTAGCAAATTCAAACTTCTCAGATTTTGACACGTGTCCTCGGTGCATGTTAGTAGCTCCTGGCGCAAGTTAGACGTCGCAACGCAGGCAACGCGTCGCGACGCGCCAAATGACGATTTTGCCCTTTTGTGTCCTTTTTCACTGTTTTGGCCCCAAATCACCTCCAGAATGTCCTGAAACTTTATTTATCTATAAAATAACACAAAACACATTAAAATATTCACAAAACTCAAGAAACTATACAAAATATTAGGTCAAATGAGTGGGAAATAGTGATATATTTACCACTCATCAAGGGTTACCATGAAGTGTAGGCTCATCATGAGCCTTCCTGCACAACCTGGATTGCATGCCCTAAAATACCATGGTCTCATGTTATTTCCTGCAAAACCTCAACAATTTTGTTTTTAAAGTCACCGTGGAGGAGTTGACTTACATACACCACCATTGGATTTTCTGGAGTCTTAAGGTTAATTTTTTCCAGAGGATCCAACACTTTTATTTTATTGTCCACCATCTTTAGTGGAACTAGCTCCCTGAAATTCTTCCATTATTATCTTGTCCAAGACCTGCTGCACATATGCTCTTGATATTACGGCTGCAGCCACCACATATTCCTCTTTAGTAAAGTTAGCCATCAACCTCTGTGATGACAGGCTCCTGTTTTCACCTAAAAAGTACAATAGCATATGATTTTTTGTGTTGAATCCTGCTAGTTTCTTGCTTACTGATTGTCATGCTCATGGGTACTCTAAGCTTATTCTTCCCGATAAATTGAATGGGACCCAAATCATCTTCATAATATAAGGTATCTGTTGAGTTAGTTGCGTTTGAAAATGCTTCTCCTCTGCCCACACTACCTCCACATCGTCTTCTTTCCACAGTGGAAGGAATTTGTGTAAGGAGGATGGCACAGACCTGTTGGTATGAATCTAATCTCTTTTAATGAGAGTTTGATAACCGCCGAATGAATTCACTATAAAGATTGCAGAAAGCGTAGTCTTGCTACCAAGAGTAAGTTCCACTGGCAGCACCCCAAAGTGCAATAGCAAATGATTTTTTGAGTTGATTCCTGCTAGTTTCTTGCTTACTGATTGTCATGCTCCTGGGTCCTCCAAGCTTATTCTTCCCGATAAATTGAATGGGACCCAAATCATCTTCATAATACAAGGTCTATGTTGAGTTAGTTTAGTTTGAAAATGCTTCTCATTTGCCCACACAACCTCCACATCGTCTTCTTTCCACATCGAGAGGAATTTGTGTAAGGAGGATGGCACACACCGGTTGGCATGAATATAATCTCTTTTAAGAAGAGTTTGATAATCGGCAAATGAATTCACTATAAAGAATGCAAAAAGCGCAGTATTGCTGCCAACAGTAAGTTCTACTAACAGTACCCCAAATGTTCTAGTTAAAGATCGAAGCTCGGGGATGAGTGTCGCATTCATATGCGATAGTTATAGGAAGTCTCTTTGAAAACTAGAGAGAAACTGGTCAGAGCCACGGAAGCATAGGCGGGAGGCAAGCTGCGAAGCGTGGCACACACACGCAGGCAAGACAGAGGCGCGTGGGACGCATGCGCAAAGGGAAAAGTGTCATGCGATGGCGTGTGGGGCTGAGGATGGCGGAGCGATTCACGGTGAGGGTAGATCGGCAGCGTCTGAGTGTGATGGTGGTAGCGGTTTGAGTAAAAAGTTGCGGAAAATGGTGATGGGAAATCTAGGATTTCAAGAGTATTTTGGGGAAATCAGGGATATGGACACGCCATATGAGGAAATCGACGATGGAATTGAGACAACCGGCTGAAAAAGAGTCGGAGGATGCCAGAGGTGTCGGAGGACATGTCGGAATAATAACGACAGCGGTGGTAATGGTGGCTGTGTCGTCGAAAAAAGGGAAAAGAAGCCATAGGATCAATCTACCGATACCATGTAGGGAAGTAGATTAGAAAACTTTATATATTTGCTTAAGAAAGTATTTACAAGAGATGACTTTATATATCCTTGAGAATACACAAATTAGAAAAGTATATATTACACATAAATATTAATTATTCTAGCAATCAATCTAATTACTATATTTCTAATTCTAACAGTCTTCATCTCATTCACTCCTTGTACTCATAAAGAATGAAATCATGAACTACGCTTATTCTTCCTCTTTATCTTTTTCCCTCCTTTTTTACAGGGGTGGAAAAGGAATGTTACAATATTCGACCAAATGTTTAGATTATATGCATTGTGAAATGCTAGGGCCAATGGTTAACCCCACCTGATTGTGTAATTGAATATACTATGTACATTTATGTTTTGTTTGATTCTCCATTTGCTTGTATCTTTTCATTGATATATATATAGATGACTGCTCATCAACATTTGTTCCTTGATGTTGGATGATTACATTAGCTGCAGAGCAGTTACTATGGATTCATTGATAAATGCCTTTTACTTTTCGAATCTAGTATGATATTCATCTTTGAAATTTAAGCTGCCGGTTTGCCATTTGTCTTTTTTCAATAAAGTTACTATAAGCACATTCCTCTTGTTCCCTTAGGTTTCTGGAAATGCAGAGAAAGCTCAGCAAATTCTTGTTGAATCACTTGACCATGTCCAACTTTCAAAACCACTTCTAGAGGTTTGCTCCCTCCCTCATACTCTGTGTTTGTGATTTTGTGTATCCTGTCTCTCTCTCTTGCACTTTCCTTTTTGTACGTTCTTTCAACAATTCCCACCAAATTGATTATCTGGAGCCTTTGGTTGATAAGTTCCTTATGCCAAATTCTGATAGCCCCGACACTGCAAATGCTGCTGACAGGGAAGAGCGCTAACTTGCATTTTTCTAGAGGTAATCAATTTGAAGATTGGATTTTCTTTTGTTCTAAAATCTAGATCTATAACCCTCGGCTCATTTTTGAAAAATTATTCTATAAAATGAAACTGACTTTTAAAACAAATGTATGTTGCAACATTGATTTCCAGATAACGAAAACTGAGAAGATATTTTTTCCTTCGCTTGTATCTGAAAGAGTTTTTGGGCAGTAAAAGTTATGTTCAGTGTATTCTCTAAATTCTTTTTAGGAAAGCGCTGAAAATGTTTTATTGTTAAAGAGAACATGTATGTATGACTTGAGCTCTAATATGCTTAGCCTATCATTTGCAGTTTTTGGATCTCTTTGGAGATGCCAGTCGATCAAGAAGGCTGAAGATAGGCATGCCAGACTTTTCTTACCTCATAGAAGCACATCAAAACTAAAGAAACGTCACGCAAAGGATTTTTTTAGCTTCAGAGAGGGTAAAGATGGCCAAATCTTATTCTGATTCTCCTTCTACGGCCGCCCTGTTGTGATGAAACACACACAATAGAGATGAAATGAGAGAAAATTCTTCTTTTATATCACAGAATAAAAGAATTACAAAACTTAAAACCCTAAGCTTTACAAAAAACTCTCACACCACTTTACTCTCTATTCTCACTCAATTTGGGATGTCTGAACAATGATCCAGGGTCTCAAATTTATAGTGCCAAAACCGTGTGAACAGTGTCACAGGGTTTTGGCATGTTTTTCAACTTTGCTTGCCAACTGTGGGAAGCTGCCAACCTTGTTCCATCAACTTTCGGTGGCAGTGCTGCATGCATGCATGCTTTGCTGTCTTCAAAAAATCTCCCCCTCGGTGAAGATTTCCCAAAAATCTGAGCCGACCATTAATCATCCAAACCGGATCCTCAAAGGATCCTCCCCTGGCTGCATCTGTATGACTGCCTACGTACCCTGAGTTGGGATCAAGTCAATCATAGTTCTCTGTATCTCCCCACTCTGACTATGTGGAGAGTTTTATCATCCCGGCTATGGCACGGCAGATTTCAAGCTTCTCATTCGGTAAAACCTTGGTGAACATATCGGCACCGTTGTCGTCGGTGTGAATTTTCCTGAGTTCTAACAGCCTTGAGCTCAGGACGTCATGTATCCAGTGATACCTCACATCGATATGTTTTGACCTCGAGTGAAATGTAGAATTTTTACCAAGGTAGATAGCACTCTGGCTATCACAGTACAAAATGTACTTCTCCTGCTTGAAACCCAATTCCTGGACGAATGTCTTCATCCACAGTAATTCCTTGCAAGCCTATGTCACTGCAATGAATTCTGCCTCTGTTGTAGAAAGTGCAACACATCTCTGCAACCTTGACTGCCATGCCACAGCTCCTCTTGAGAGAGTAATCAGATACCCCGAAGTAGACTTACGGGTATCCACATCTTCTGTCATATCTGAATCGGTGTAGCCCATCAACACTGGCTTGTCGCTTCCAAAACATAATCTCATCTTGGATGTGCCTCGTAGATACCGTATTATCCATTTGACAGCATTTCAGTGTTCTTTTCCTGGGTTTGACATAATCCGGCTGACCAATCCAACTGCGTGTGCTAAATCTGGCCTCGTGCACACCATGACATACATAAGTGTAGGCACTGCATTTTTGCATGTAAGTCCCGATGATGAGTCTCATATGGAGATGCTACCTTTTAAGTTGTTGAAGTCGCGGGAAACGGACGTCGGAAGGGAAAAGTCAGAAATCAGTACTTTGTTGGATTTTATTCGTTGCTTAGCCTCGGGTTCGCTTGTTGGATTTCTGTTTTAAAACTTATCATCGGCCAAAAACCCCCGCAAGCCACACATCAAGCCCACACACCACCAAGCCCACCAAAAGGACCAACCACACGCCCACACCTCTTCTAGCACACGCCCAAGCCCAATAAAACACATTCAAAATAACAATTAACATATTAAACACATGGTGAAATCTAAATAAATCACATACCTAAATAAAACAAATCAAATATATCATCTTCCTAATCAAGCCAAATCATATCCCTAATTAAATAGATACTTTCCTTGTGATATACTAATTAGGAGATATCACCATTGATTGCATGATTCTTATCCTATTCACACAAGGAGAACCCTAGCCTTTGCCTATAAAAAGAGGCACAAACTCAACCTTTGACTCCCCTAGTAACTCACGCCCAAAGCAACAAGAAACAAAGAAAATAATTCTCTCTTCTCCTCCTCTCTATCATCACCAAAACACTCTCCCAAAACAGCAAAGGAACATCACCAAAACATCCCCCCCTAAACAGTAAGCATCATCACCGAATACACCCCTGAAACTGCCCCTACAATCACCGAAAATCACAGCTCCAAACAGCTATTGGATCACCAAAACATACCCCTAAAATAGCCATTCCATTCACCGAAAATCATCCCTGAAACTGCACTGCAGTGACCAAAAATACACCCCCAAACAGCAGCCCAAAACACCCTCAAACAGTAGCCTAAATTACCGAAAACAGTGACAAAAAAAAACTGCACCTTAAGACACCCTAAATACTGCAAAACGACAGTCCAAAAACCCTAAATTACTGAAAGAAAAAAACAACAAGAAACAGCAGCGAAACGGAGTAAAACAGCAGCCCGAGCAGCGAGGCAACGAAGAGAAACAACGAACCAGTGAATCGGAGGAGTTGCGGAGCATCAACCCTTCCGACAACCGCGTAGCGCACTTCCGAGAGACGACTTAAGAGGTTAGACCTGAGGGCACCCTTTTTTATTTATTCTCCTTTGTTTTTATTTATTTTCTTACTTTATTTCGCATGAGTATTGTGGATTGGTGTATGATATGACTTTCGGATGAATGGAATATGTGTTCTCTCTTGTGGTATATCAGATGGAAACCCGGACATAAATTTCATAGTCGAATCCGAATGGACGGTAGTGCGGTCTGCACTTGGGATACAATGCCACGTACCGCTTGAGAGACACACATATTTCGTTTCATCCAACCTTATGTTTGAGCATGATTTAGTCGTTAGTATGTTATCTACTTTCCGCATGTTACTTATTTCTGCATTGTAATGAAATGCGCATGGGCAAATCAAGTTGGATTAAAGGTCCTCCGTTTTGAGGGATGAAAAGCCTAGGGGCTACCTTTGCCACGACGTTTTGCCGCACCGGACGAAGTATGTTTGATTGAATGTGAGATATGTTTAATCGGACATACAAAATCCCATATCATTGTCTCATTTATTTGTATGCATTGTAATGTAATGCGCATGGGCAAATCAAGTTGGATTAAAGGTCCTCCGTTTTGAGAGATGAAAAGCCTAAGGGCTACATTGGCCACGACGTTTTGCCGCGCCGGACGAAGTATGTTTGATTGAATGTGAGATATGTTTAATCGGACATACGAAGTCCCATATCATTGTTTCATTTATTTGTATGCATTGTAATGTAATACGCATGGGCTTATTATGTTGGTCTAAAGGTTCTCTACTTGAGGAAAGAAAAGCCTAAAAGGCTACCTTTACCATGACATTTCGCCGCGCCTTTTATTATTCTGTTATTTGCTTTATGTATGCCATCTCCTTGTTAAATCATGCATCATAGTGTAATGCGCATGGGCAAATCAAGTTGGATTAAAGGTCCTTCACCTTGAGGGATGAAAAGCCTAAGGGCTACCTTTGCCACGATGTTTTGCCGCACCGGACGAAGTACACTCGATTGAATGGGAAATGTGTTTAATCGGGCATACAAGGTCCCATATTATTTATTTATTTATTCATACATTGTAATCTAATGCGCATGGGATAATTAAGGTGGGTTAAAGGTCCTCCATTCGAGGGAAATGCCTAAAGGCTACCTTTACCATAATGTTTTGCCGCGCCGGACGAAGTACATTCGATTGAATGTGAAATATGTTCAATCAGGCATACGCGGTCCTATATCGTGTATTTTTTTATCCATGCATGCGTTTGTGTCATTTTAGATGCCATTTTGGCAATCTCGTTCGAACGTATTTCCAAACGCTACACGAACGTATGCATTCTACCTCATTCTGTTCGAACGCATTTACGAACGCTACACGAACGTATGCATTCTGCCTCATTCCATTCGAACGCATTTACGAACGCTACACGAACGCTACACGAACGTATGCATTCTGCCTCATTCCATTCGAACGCATTTACGAACGTTACTCGAACGTGCACGTATTCTGCTTTACCATTCATCAGGTCTTATCCTGTTCGAATGCGTTTACGAACGCTATACGAACGCAAACCTTCTATTTTCTGTTCGAACGCGTTTACGAACGCTACACGAACATATACATTCTGCCTCATTCCGTTCGAACGCATTTACGAACGCTACTCGAACACGCACGTATTTTGCTTTACCATGCATCAGGTCTTATCCCGTTCGAACGCGTTTCCGAATGCTATACGAACGCGAACCTTTTGTTTATCGTTCGAACGCATTTTCAAACGCTACACGAACGCACATACAGTGCACAGACTTCTTTTCGTCACATTTCATACATGTTTGCTTCTTTGATCATTTCTTTTGCACTATATGATTAATCATATCATTTCATTATTTACGCTTAGGAAATTATCATCTATTTATATTTTCGCATTTATCTATTTAATGTGCTTATGAATTGTGTGCTTACCGTTATGTCAATTTACTTCTATGCATGCGAGCTTAGGTGTAGGTTATATGCAAACTTAGGAGTATGATACTCTTGGGAATATATGTTGCGTAGACTTGGTTAGATTATTGTACAAATTCTATCATTACAAGTGGCATGAGTAAGGGACCATTCCGAACCCAACGGTTTGAGGTCTTCCTTTGCGAGGGGTGAGTGCGGCCTTAAATCATTTTTCCGGTTCACACCGGGTGGCTACTCCATTTTTAGTTCTTCGATTTAGTCCCCCGCGGGCTACTTCGTACTCCCGACCGGGCCACGAGCCTGGAACAGCGTCACCAATTTCTGTGTCCTACAATCTGGCGACTCCACTGGGGATAGAGAATCGTCCCCGAAATAATGTCTTGTAATGTTTGTGATTTGTGCTTTAGTTAATCGTGTCTACCGTGAGTTGAAAAGGGTTTAATCAAAGGCATTATTAGATCTTGGTAATGGTTTGGTGTCTTCTTTCATTCACTACCTTTCTATACGGAAAAGCCGTGAAGGCACCTAGATAATCATTTACCCGAAGCTTACCGTGATGGACTAATTTGGAGGACTTGTTGTTTATTCCTGTCACCAAGGCGATAAGAGCCTAAAAGGTTTGGGTATTTAAGAGAGTTCGCTCCACCCTCCCTCTGGGGAATCTTCAATAGGAAATCCATTTGATAGTCAGTCACGCACCATAACTCGTTAGCACGTACCGTAAGGTATAAAAAAAATGCGCTCACTTGGTCACTCGAACCCTTGAGTGGGGAGACATAGTTGTGGACAATCATTCGCTAGCGAGAGCCTTTGTCTACACTCTCGCAAACCCACACGTAGACCATAGTTGTATGACCAATAGAAACTATTTCCTTGTGCTTGTGTTTAGGGACCATCATCATTTGGATTCAGTTGGACTTCTTGTCAGAAATGTGGACTTGTTGGGCCATTTAAACTGGGATGAGTTCGTATCTTATGACAATTTTGCTAAAAGTTTCTAAAATGCTGATGGACCACTCTGTAGAAATTGTTTCTTTGTGCTTATGCTTAGGACCATCATCATTTGGATTCAGTTGGACTTCTTGTTAGAAATGCGAACTTTTTGGGCCATTTAAACTGGGATGAGTTCGTATCTTATGAAAATTGGGCTAAGAGTTTCTAAAATGCCGATGGGCCACTCTGTAGAAATTGTTTCTTTATGCTTATGCTTAGGACCATCATCATTTGGACTCAGTTAGACTTCTTGTCAGAAAGGCGAACTTGTTGGGCCATTTAAACTGGGATGAGTTCGTATCTTATGACAATTGGGCTAAAAGTTTCTAAAATGCCGACGGGCCATCTGTGTTTGGGCCCCTTATCATTTGAAGTTGTTTAGCCATGTTATCGCAAAGGTGTAAACCTGTTAGGCCTTTTCAACTGGGATAAGTTTGCACCTTGCAATAATGTGATTGAAGCTTTAAAATGACAAGAGGCCGACTTATATATTCCATGCATTGCACGCATACATGCTGACTGAGAATTTTAAAAGACACCATAGATTCTCGTTGGGTTAGGAAATAGGGAAGACTCATTGTAGGCATTGCATTTTCGCATGTGAAACCCGATGATGAGTCTCAGTTGGAGGCACTACTTTTTTAGCTAAGGATATTGCGGGAAACGGAGGTCGGAAGGGGAAATTCAGAATAAGTGCGTCATCAAGTTCATTCCACAAGTTCACTGTCTTCGTTGGTGCTGTGTTCGTTACTGCGTTCGAACGTCAGGCAGATTGCGGAAGTTCGTGCCACGTTCGAATTGGCGTTCGAACGGAGTCGGTATTCCTGCTTTTGCTGCTAGCCTCGCACCCCAGCCCAATTAGCCCCCAAAGCCCATAAAATACATCCCAAATTAAATAAATAAATATTAATTAAAACATTAACTAAATAAGATAATAATTAAATTAATTAAATAATTAAATAAAACATATACCAAACATAAAATAAACAATTACCAACTTAAACTAAAATCATGTCTAATTTAAATAATTCAAATACTAAAATTAAAATAAGATATGCCTAATTAAAATCAATCCTAACTAATTAAAGCCAATCAAATATTTGACTTCCTAATCTAATAAGACATCTACCAATTTAAGTTAGTTGACTTCCTAATTCAATAAGATATCCACCAATTTAGATTAGTTGACTTCCTAATTTAAAATATTTTGTCCCCCCTCAATCTTGTTTATACCATTCCTATCACTCCTAATTTGGAAAATAGATCTCTTCCTTGTGAGACAAGGACAACCCCTAGCTCTCTTCTATATAAACATGCACTAACCTAGCCACCTCCTCTCTCCACTCTCTCCTAATTCACGAAAATTCACAAAAAAAAATAAAAAGAAAAAGCTTCAAGGTTCACGGCAAGAAGGTAGAAAATAGGCAAGGAAATTTCTCTTCATCTAATCCCTCCATAACCGAAAAACACCACCATCCTCCACCCCTCCATTGCCGCATCTTTAACCTATTTTCACAGCCCCAAATCACGCCCAAACCAACCTTAAAAACAGCAGCAAACACGCCCCTAAACAGCAGTAAACAGTCCCTCCATTACCGAAAATCACAGCCCCTTAAACCCCCCCCCCACACATCACAAAAAAAACTGCACCTTTTTTAACCACTAAAACTGCACTATTTAACCCCTAAAACAGCAGCAAACACGCCCCTAAACAGCACCAAACAGCCCCTAAATCACCCGAGTCAGTGAGTAAAAACTGCATATCTAACTCTTAAAAAAACACAAAAAAAATATGCACTTAAAGCCTTAAAAAAAACATCAAAACAATAGCCTAAAACGCCAAAACATTGAGCTGAAACAGTTAACAGGAACTATAACAGCAGCCCTAACCGAACAGAAAACAAAAAACTCCACCGTCAAAGACAACAAAAAACTAAGCCACGACATCCTCCCTCAAATACTGCACTATATCTTTCTGACCGATCAAATGAAGCCATAACCAGCCTCCCTCATCACGTTCGCCGACAACAAATCCAAGCCACTTCCTAAACTACCCACCGACCGAAGCAGCAACCATTATTACCACCGACTAAGCCACATACGTTCGGTTCTCTTTCTCTCCACGGACTCACTTCACCGACAAACCCTAGCAGCCCTTGAACCAGCCAGAAAAAGAACCCTTCACGTTAAGACACTCAGCCCACACTCACCGGCTTCAGCCCATGGAACATTACGCAGACCCTTTTCTTTTTCTCTATCTAATAGCATCCGCAAAATAGGATTTGAAGCTACCATATTTAAAATGGAAAATGGAGAAAATAAGCCCGTGGTGGATATGGTCGTTGATGAGAAAGTGGAGGAGAAGGTTATGGTGAGCTCTGATGAGTCAGGGGACGTAGGAGACGTTTTTTAGGAGGCAGTCGGTACACCTGACCATCTGAATGAGCAGGGAACAATAGTTGAATCTGGCGATGATGGCTGTGTTAGTGGTGATTCGGGTTCGGTTGTGGTCGATGGGGGTTCTAATGTAAGAGGTGAAACGGAGAACTTTGAGGAGGCTAAAGGAGTCCCAAGTGAGGTTAGGAATAATGATGTAGGTGAGAGTAAGATGGAGAATTTGGCAGGAAAGGAGAGTGTTGATGAGATTGTGGTTCCAGATAAAGTTGATGAGGGAGGGACTAATACGGGGAGTAACAAGTGGGGAATTGAATGAGGAAACATAGGTATCTGAGATTGATGCTGTAGTAGAAAGTGAAGTTTCGAAAGATTGGGTTGAGAAGCCAAAAAATGGGGATTCGGGTCACGTGAGTGTGGAGGAAGCTGTAATGGATGCAAAATTCGAAAATGGAACTGATGGAATAGTTGGGACAGACAGAGAAATTAAGTCAAGTGGGGAGGTGATGTCTGATGATGGTTATGGCGTGGGATTGAAGGAGAATAAATCTGGTGCCGAATATCAAGATGACAAGGCTGCAGAATTGATCAATGCTGCAGCTGGCACTCATACGCAGCTTCTAGTTGACAAGGGTGAAGAATTGAATGATAAATTGGCTAGAGTGAATATGGAACAAGAGGAAAATGAGTCTGAGGAAGCGAAAGATGCTATATCTGGCCTGGATTTCGGGCTTGGCAGTGATGTGGGTGATGGCAGTATGGTGAATGGTCATTGAGTCCCTATCGTACCTGGTGTAAATGGCAATGTGGCAGGAGGTGTGGTAGATCCTGAAATGAAAAGGAAAATAGTGAACCAGCAAACCAGTGAAAATAGTGAAAATGCAACCCTTCCGGCGACGTCCCAACTCACGTCCGTGAGAAGACAAAAGAGGTAGACCTGAGGGCACCTTTTTACTCATCTTCCTTCGATTTATTTTATTTATTTTAAAATATTATTGCATGAGAGTCGTTTGAGGTATGATGTGATTGTTGGACGAGCGGAATATGTGTTCCCTTTGGTGGTATATAGGATGGAAACCCGGACATAAATTCTGTAGCCGAATCCGAATGGACGGTAGTGCGGTTTGTACTCGGGATAAAAAGCCACGTACCACTTAAGAGACACGTATTTCGTCTCATCCGAACTTGTATTCGAGCATGTGATAGTTTCTAGGTTGTTTTATTTATTATTCAAAGCATGGTTTAATTTAGTTCGTTATTTATTTTTTTAAAAAGCATATTTATGTTATTCTTTACGCATGTTATTTTGATTAGTTTACTGTATATTTGAATAGTAATTCATATACGTTGATTTTATGGTTTAATATGCTCATTGCGTAAAATGGTGTTTGCCGTTTAAAGACTTACTTTCAAGCATGCAAACTTAGATTAGGAATCATTTTGACGCATGTATATTAGATCTGAGTACCCTTGAGCATGATTATTGAATAGATTCGGTTAGTTTATTGCACAAATCATACCATCACAAGTGACATAAGTAAGGGACCATTCCGAACCCAACGGTTTGAGGTCTTCCCTTGCGAGGGGTGAGTGCGGCCTTAAATCTTTGTCCCAGTTCACACTGGGTGGCGACTCCATGTTATATCTCCGGTTTAGTTCCTCCGCGGACTATTTCGTACTCCCAACTAGGCCGCGAGCCTAGAACAGCGTCGCCGAATTCTGTGTCCTACACTCATCAAAAGGCCGATAGCAAACATGAGTGAATTAGAGAACGAGGTATCTCGTATGGATCAGTTGGAGACCAATCTCACCAAGGTTACTGAACAGTTGCAAGCCTTGACTACTACTATGGCTAATATGGTTGTGCCCCGTGCTGGGGGAAACTCTGAGAATGTGAGGCGTGAGGAGCCTCCGAACAGGTTGGGGGATGACATCCCCGCTTTTGATGATGACATGGCTGAATATGCAGCAGGAAGAATAATTGGGTCTCAGGCAAAATTGCAGGAGCTCCAGGATCAGGTCGAATCGGTTACCCGCAAAATGAGGGGTAAACATGAAGACTTGCTAGATTATGAGCCAATGACTTTTGAAGAACAGCTACCGGCTCAGTTTAAGATGCTTGATATGGCCAAGTTCAACGGGAATGGGGATCCGAGGGTCCATCTCCGACAATATGTTTCAGTTATGAGTTCAGTGGGTCTATCAAAGCGTCAAGTTTAGAAAATGTTCGGGATGTCGCTCGAGGGGCACCCGTGGTATGGTATCATGGCCTTGAGAGGAAAGTCAAAGATGATTGGAGAGCATTGGCAGAGGCTTTTCTGAGTCAATATGTTACAGATTTGGAGATTGACTTGTCACTCCGCTATTTGGAGAACATCAAGCAGAAGCCGGAGGAGAGCTTCAAGAAGTATGTAGACCGCTGGAGGAGCCAGCTTCTAAAGATGCAGACTCGGCCCTCAGAGAATGACCAAATCAAGATGATCATCAAGGGCACCAAGCCCTCCATTTATGGCAATCTGAGGAGAATGACCTCTATGATTATTGATTTTCGACAGTTGAGGGAAACTGTCATGGATATTGAGGAAGAAGAGGCTGAGAATAGAAAGTTTTATAGCCTGAACAGGAGGCCCATTGGGGGAACATCAGGCACCAAGCTTGTTTATGCTGAAATTGCTGTCATCCGGAACCGGCGATTCTCCAACCTGGGTAGACCATTGTCTAAGGTGCTGGAGAAATTAATGAGACAGGGACTTCTGAAACCCTTAGAGACCAAACCACTTCCACACCCTCCATCACCACATCTCAACCTGAACCATTATTTTCATTTCCACCAACAGAAAAGCCATGACACTGACAGTTGTGCCCGCCTCCGCCATGAAATCCAGGACCTCATAGACTCCCAAAAAATACCCGACCCCGAAAAAGAACAGCCCAACACACATCGAAAGCCCCTACCAAATTATCACTTTGTCCCACCACCTACCTATATGATAAGCTCAGGCCTACCCGAAAGCCTTGTCCTCAAATCCTTTGACTACCAAGCCTTTTGCCTGGGGATTTGGGATAGCAACAGCGAAGATGAAACAGAACAGGGGAAGAATTTCTGGGAAGACTTCTCCAGTAGTGATGAAGATGAGGTGAGAGAAATGACACGCAGCGGGCGTTTCTACAGTGATACGGTTGAGAATGGTAAAGAAGTGTTGACAGAAGGGAGAAAAGTGACAAAAAATATGGATAATACTGAAGGGGATGCAGTGCTGCGCCAGCTAAAGAAGACACGGGCATAGGTCAGCATCTGGGAATTGTTGTGTTCGTCACAGGAGCACAGGCGTGCTATGGTTGAAGCCTTGAGCAAAATAATAATAATACCAGTGGATACTAATCCTACAATGTTTGTGGGGTCAGTACAGAAGGAGGCTTTGCAGGCAATAACCTTTTCTAAGGAAGAACTCCCGGTAGAGGGAAGAAATCACAATAAGCCACTATTCATCAGAGCTGAAATAAGAGGAAGAAATACATCATGTGTAATGGTGGATGATGGCTCATCCATCAATGTGTACCATTTGAAGATCCTATCGAGATTTGGAATGAAGGCGACGGATCTGGATCCCTCCAATATGACTATCAAGGCATATGATGACAGTAAGCGAGGAGTTGAGGGCACTTTCGCTGCAATAGTTAAGGTGGGACCGATTGAGGATGAGGTTGAATTCATTGTGCTTGACATCCCAGCTACTTTTGATTTGTTGTTGGGGAGGCCATGATTTCACAAGCTTGGGGGCGTGCCTTCCACTCTGCACCAGGCCATCAAGTTTCCATACGGAGGAGAGATTATCACCATCAAAGCTGAAGTAGATAATGTTGTGGCTGCTTTAGAGATACAACCTTTCACGAGGTTCCAGGTGTCGGCAACCTTCGAAGAATGGGTTGATCTTAAGGTGGCTAGGATCATGGAAAAAATGAAGTTCAAGCCGGGTAAAGGTTCAGGTGTAGGAGGAACCCTGCCAAACTTTAAAGGGCAGACCACTCGGAGAGGACTGGGGTACAAGTCTGATGAGGATAAGCCGAAGGCCAAGAAGAAAGGGTTGAAGCTGATGGAATGCTTTGAAAAGGCTACGGGGTATCAAGGAGAGCCCGAACCAGTAGAAGTTAATGGGGTCATGATACCGGGGTTTGAGATCTTCCAAGATGTGATGGGTGAGAAACCGTCGATGGAAGAAGTTGCGAATGAATAAGATAAGTGGGAAGAAGAGCTAATGAAGCTGGAAAGCCTAACCCTCGAGGAGAATAAGGAGGCTGAGAAAAACCCAGTTGCGGAGGATGAAATGTCCATAGAAGACGAGGATATTTATCTTCCTGATTTATTTGAATGTATTCATGCATCTGCTAGTAATAAAGACATTCATTTTGCTTACTTGCCTGACTCTCTTCCTTTCAATTTGCACGACTTGAGTATATTTGACATCAGCTCAACCAGAACAAATGCATTTAACCTTGGTACACCTGAGAGCCCCAAAGAAATTCTAATTGCGAGTGAGGTGACCTCTGAGGAGTGGGAGAAATTAAAAGAAGTATTAGTCAAATACGCCAAGGTATTTGCTTGGTCCTATGAGGACATGCCTGGAGTAGACAGAAGCATCGCTCAGCATACAATACCAACTTATCCAAATATGAAGCCAGTAAAACATAAACTTCGACGGATGAGACCTGAGTGGGCCGAGAATGTCAGAGAGGAAGTCAAGAAACAGATAGATGTGGGGTTCCTGGAAGTAGTGAAGTATCCTGAGTGGTTGGCAAATATTGTGCCAATGCCGAAGAAAGATGGAAAGGTCAGAATGTGTATGGATTATAGAGATCTTAACAAGGCTTGCCCGAAATATGATTTTCATCTACCTCATATAGACATACTAGTTGATAGTGCAGCTTTATCTGCCATATATTCATTTGTAGACGGGTTTTCAAGATACAATCAGGTTCTCATGGCTGAAGAAGACAAGCACAAGACTGCCTTTGTCACCGAGTGGGGCACATATTGTTACAAGGTAATGTCGTTTGGGCTCAAGAATGCAGGAGCTACTTATCAGCGGATGACCACTACATTATTCCACAATTTGATGCACAAAGAGATTGAAGTATATGTGGATAACATGATGGTGAAATCAGAGACAAGAATCGGGCATATAGAAGCACTGAAGAAGTTCCTTCAGAGAGTTGACAAAAACAACTTGCGGCTGAATCCCAATAAATATGTGTTTGGGGTAACATCAGGAAAATTGGTGGGACATACAGTAGGAATGAGAGGAATAGAGGTAGACTCTGAGAAGATCAAAGCAATCACCGAGATGCCCGCACCGAAGACTAAGAAAGAAGTTAGAGCATTCCTCGGAAAAATTTAGTACATCAGTCGGTTCATCGCCAAGTTGACGCCAGTATGTGAGCCTATCTTCAAACTGCTGAGAAAAGACCAGCCAATGAAATTGAATGAGCAATGTCAAGCAGCCTTCAACAAGATCAGAAAATACTTGGTAAAGTCTCCTGTATTGAAACCTCCAAGACCGGGCAAACCCTTAGTACTATATTTGGCCATAGAATCAGAAGCACTGGGGGTAATGATGGTACAGGCATATGAGACGGGGGTAGAGCACGCAGTCTACTATCTCAGTAAGAAGATGCTCCCGTACGAGGCTCGCTATCAAGAAGTAGAGAAGATCTATCTAGCAGTGGTATGGGCGTCCAGAAAATTGCGGCATTACTTCCAATCTTACAAGATCCAGGTGGTGGCAAAGGAAAATCCCTTGAAATATCTACATTCAGTGCCTTCGCTAGTAGGGAAGTTGGGCAGATGGTTAGTGTTGCTGACAGAGTTTGACATTGAGTACCTCACTTCCAAAATAATCAAAGGGCGAGCTATAGCAGAGTTCCTGGCATTGCAACCTATTGAAGGGGATCAGTACAAGTTTGAATTCCCATATGAAGAGATCCAAGCAATAACAGTTCAAGGATGGAAGATGTACTTCGACGGAGTAGTGAATTGCAAAGGAGCCGGAATTGGGATCGTGATAGTGACCCCCGAAGGAGAAACCTTGCCTATGGCCAAGAGGTTGACGTTCGGAGTAACTAACAACATGGCCAAGTATGAAACATGTGCTTTTGGATTGACTGCACTGATAGCCTTGAAGGCTGAGAGCGTAGAGGTCTACGGAGATTTGATGTTGGTAGTCCGACAGATGTAGTGAGAATGGGAATTGAAGGAAGAACGGTTGAAACCTTACCTTTTTCACCTCAGAAAGTTGGCACAGGCTATCCTCGATTGTAAGTTTCAGCACTTTCCGCGAGAAGAGAATCAGATGGCAGACGCATTAGCTACACTTGCAGTGACTTGGGAAAATCCAGAGAAGTTAGTGATGAGACCATTGGTACTGACAACAGCAAGTAGACCCGTTTATGAGATAGAAAGAGTTTTGGAAGTGGAGATCGACGACGGAAAACCTTGGTACCATGATATTCAGCGATACCTGGAACACAGAGAACTCCCAAGAGGAGCAAGCAGAAAAGACAGAATAGTCATTCAAAAGTTGGCTTCTCAGTATGTGATTTTGAAGGGAGAGCTATACAAGAGGCAGGCAAATGGAATTCAGCTGAAGTGTTTAAGAAAAAGAAGAAGCTCAGAAGGCAATGGAAGAAATACATGCCGGGTATGTGGACCGCACATGAATGGGTTGAATTTGTCTCGCAAGATTGTAAGACAAGGTTTCTACTGGTTGACCATGGAGACAGACTGTGAAAAATTGGTAAAACATTGTCACGATTGTCAAGCACATGGTAATATGAACCATCTGCCTCACACAGAGTTACACGGGCTATCAGAGCCATGGCCTTTTTCAGCATGGGGAATTGACATAATCGGAGAGATTCGACCGAATGCATCAAATGGACATCGTTTCATAGTGGTGGCAGTGGACTACTTCTTAAAATGGGTGGAAGCCGAGTCATTTCGTAACGTCACAGCAAAGCAGATGGCGAAGTTCATAGCTCGGAACATCATATGTCGATATAGGATGCCGCATCATGTAGTGACAGATAACGGAGTTCAGTTTCAAGGGGAAACGAAGGCAATGCTACAGAGATATGGGATAGGACATCACAAGTCGTCACCTTACAGACCGCAGGAAAATGGGGCAGTCGAGGCAGCCAATAAGACAGTAAAGAAGATATTATCCAAGATGACGTGAGGGTACAGAACATCAGTGAGAACAGCAACAGGAGCCACGCCTTACTCTTTGGTCTATGGAATGGAAGCAGTACTACCCGTGGAAGTTGAGATACAGTCCATGAGGGTATTAGCAGAAACAGAGTTACCTGAACAAGGATGGGCCTCGCAGAGATTTGAACAGTTGGCATTGCTCGATAAGAATAGAATGAAGTCTTTACGTCATATGCAGATATATCAGAAGAGACTAGCCCGAGCATTCAATAAAAAAGTGCGTCATACTAAGATCCGAAAGGGTGATTTGGTACTTAAGCAGTCAATGCCGTCGATGACAGACCCAAGAGGAAAGTTCAGACCCAACTAGGAAGGACCCTACATAGTCCAGAAAATGATGGGAAATGGGGCAGTGAGACTGTCAGACTTGGAAAGGAATGAGTTCACCGAGCCGATCAACGTGGATAGATTGAAGCAGTATTTTGCCTGAGGAAAAGAAGACCGAGCAGTCACCGGCAGAAGACCTAACCCAACGGAATAGGAAATTCATTCATGCATGCATGCATACACATAAAGTATTTGCATTCTTTTTTGTGTTTGTTCTATTCATTCATCACGAAGCGTTTCTTTCCTCATCACAGAAGAACGAAGCCCGATCTTCTGGCTGTGCACATTGCGATATCGAGAGAGAAGGTTTGTTATGTCATTTTGCATTTCTTGGAGGAAAAGCCGATCATCAACAGATATTGGCAAAGTAGGGATGGCTAATATTCGGTTTAACTCGGAGGAGCTTTTGTCCAATTGAAGGACGTTCTCCGGCCGCGCGGCTTGATTAATTTCTAGTGCAGCGAAGGAAGCATATTGGCCAAGAACCTCCTGAAGGGCCTCCATGTCTGTACTGGTGCTGACCAAAGGCGAAGGAGGCCGAAAAGAAGCAGAAGACAGACGTCCAAAGCGATCCAAAATGTCCTGGATTGTTTGCAACAATGGGTCGGATACCTGTACACAGAAGAAATTAGCAAGTATAAGTCAGGATAAGGACGAACTAGAGAAGAAGAAAATACTTACCATCCCAGAACCAGAACCAGAGGGCTGACCCACCAGTGCCTCGAATACTTCAGCCGCGGGCTGCGCTAACTCTCGTTGAAATGAAGGCCCTGGGGATGATGGATGCTGGGGGACAAGAGTCGACTGTGGTGCGGCTTGAGGAGAAGACGGCCGAGCAGGAGAACTCATTAGCAAAATGAGAGACTCAGCCCGAGGGGGTGACGGCTGCTCAGGAGCAGCCAGTACTTGGACTATCTGAGCAGTAGCTGCGGAAGAAACAACCATGAGAGCCAAAGATGCCGGCCACTCAAGCTCAAAAAACTCCACTTGAGGAGAAGAAGGCAGAAGAGCCAAAGACGACGGCTGTGCTAAGACCGAAGTCTGATGCGCAGAAGTGCTGGGGGATACCGCTTCTGGCATCAAATGTTGTGGCGCAGTAGTCGGCCGAACATCTGTAAGAGAATCGAAATCGGACAAATCATAAATATAAATGATTTCATCTTCTTCATAAATGCGACGAAGTACTTCGTCTTTATACATAGACCGAACCCCCTCTAATGACTCCAATTCGGCCAAACTATAGAGGTCGTCCACATCCCTATAACTCCCTCTGAGTCCTGAGGTACACATCATGCGTACTAAAGGGTAGAATTGCCTAAGGTAATGCCACAGAGCACCAGTCGGCCAGATAGGCTCTTGCACTTCAGCCTCATCATCCGGATCCTGTACGATTGGTACAGAACCGTCCGAAGAGAAGCGCTTAAATGGGGAATGATCACCAGGAATCTCCTCAACTCTTAGATGCGAATAGCCAGATTTAACAGATGACTCCATACCTTGGGGGTCGGCTCCAATTGCATCTCCCTCTCCTGGGAATTGCGTCATGGCGGGACCTTCGACAGCGTCATCCTCATCAGAGGGAAATTGAAAAACCGGCATCCATGCAGGTCCCGCTCCCTCGTTTCCGCCCACAGGAGCTTCGGCCTCCGGAATTCGCGCCGTTTCAAGAATTGCTGAAGGCGGATCATTCTTAAGGGCCTGTACCAAATGCACAGTCATGATATCAATATACCTCAAACCTGTATGAATGTAAAAGAAAACAGGTCTCAAGCTCATACCTTAGAGCGACGGGCGAGCGGAATGTCCGAATCAGAACTTCGGCTGGGAGAAGGCTGCTTCCTTTTAGCAAACTTTATGCTCTTGGGTTTAGACGCCTCAGCTGCCTTCTTTGACCCCGATGGCTCAGAAGATTTGGAGGACAAAGGAATAAAAGAAAACACCCTCGCGGGAGGCAAAGAAAAATATCGCTCACGGGGTGATTGCCAGAAACGGTCAAAGCAAGGATAAACCGATGTACAAGGAGCGAAAGGAGCTATGACAAAAGAAGACAGCAAAGAGCGAGTCTCCACTAAGAAGTCCTCAACTTCAGAAACAGAAAAGACCTTAAAACGGTCTGACGACGCAGAATACGAATGAAAGAAAGCAAGAGGCCACCTTTGGACGAGGCCAAATTGACGGGCGACGAAGTTGGGCGAATATGCCTCCACTTCAGCCTTGCCATTGGCCCCGGTCAAGATGTCATGAACCAAGTCACGGCTACATAAAAACTTGCGCCATATACGAAGACAGGTGTGGGAACACATGAATCTGGGCGACGCAATGCTGTTCCAGGCTCGGGGGCCTAGTTGGGAGTACGGAATAGCCAACGGAGGACTAAACCGGAGAATAAGGGAGTCGCCACCCGGTGTGAACCGGGACAAAGATTTAAGGCCGCACTCACCCCTCGCAAGGGAAGACCTCAAACCATTGGGTTCGGAATGGTCCCTTACTTATGCAACTTGTAATGTAAAGATTTATGCAATAATCCAACCAAGTCTATGACATATATTTCCAAGTGCAACACAATCATAGATTCACATGCTTAAAAGTATAATTTACATCTAACATACATGAAACCAAATCTTATTGCCAAATTCACATGCTCAAAAGTAGGCCTTTGCAACAACAAGCACATAACGTCATAAGAATTCAATCATTCATGTAAATATAAACACAAACAGTCATGGTAACATTTGCGTGTAATGTAAAGGAAATCAAAATGACGACAAATAATATTGTAGGCACATAACGGAAACAGACAACTAGAGAGGTAATACAAATGCATAGCGTACAAATGGGTAACCATATGCTAAGATTGACATGTCGTAATGTGATTCAAGAGGATCTGTTTACCGTGTGCGTTCGTTCAGCGTTCGTAGACGCGTTCGAACGGTAAACAGAAGGTTTTCGTTCGAGTAGCGTTTGTAAACGCGTTCGAACGGAAATGAAACAGAATGCTCACGTTCGTATGGCGTTTGTGAACGCGTTCGAACGGAAATGAAACAGAATACTCACGTTCGTGTGGCGTTTGTGAACGCGTTCGAACAGAAATGAAACAGAATGTTCACGTTCGTATGGTTTTCGTGAACGCGTTCGAACGGAAATGAAACCTGATGCATGACAAGGAAAAATACATGTGCGTTCGAACGGGAACAGAAATGATGCATGAAATGGGACGTAATACATAAATGAAAAATAGTACAATGCGAGGCGCGGTGAAGCATCATGGTAAAGGATTTTAACCTCTTCAATTAGAGGACCTCACATCGCTCTTACTAAGCTCATGCGCTCGATCGCATCATGCATACAAACATAAAGACAATCATATCAAACTAAGTATGCCCGATTGAACGTATCTTGCTTTCAACCGGACACACATCAACCGGCGCGGCAAAGCATCGTGGTAAAGGGCTTTAACCCCTCCCCATAGGGGATCTTTCATTCCACTTACTAAGCCCATGCGCTTGATTGAACCATGCATACAAACATAAAGACAATCATATCAAACTAAGTATGCCCGATTGAACGTATCTTGCATTCAACCGACACACTTCAACCGGCGCGGCAAAGCATCGTGGTAAAGGGCTTTAACCCCTCCCCATAGGGGATCTTTCATTCCACTTACTAAGCCCATGCGCTCGATTAAATCATACAGGACTAAGCAACATACAGAATTCAAGTGACGAGAAATAAATAAACCAAAGCAACACAAAACAAGAGAAGGTGTCGTTTACTCGAGTGGTACGTGGAGTTGTATCCCAAGTACAGACCGCACTACCGTCCATTCGGATTCGGCTACGGAATTTACGTCTGGGTTTCCATCCTATATACCACAAGAGACGACACTCTTCCATTTCATTCAAGCCACAACATGCATCCATAAACGACTCTCATGCGAATAGAATTCAATAATAAAAGAAACGAATATAAATTAATGAAAAAGTGCCATCAGGTCTAACCTTTTAAATCACCTCTCGGATGTACGGTACACGATCGTCGGAAGGGTGGATGCTCCGCAACTCTTCCGGTTCACTGGTTCACTGTTCTCGTTCGTTGTCTCACTGTTTTGAGTCGTCGTTCTCCGTCTTTGCTGCTATTTTTACTGTATTTCTGCTCACTGTTTCAGCTCACTGTTTCAGGTCCTATTCTTCTGTTTCAGTGGACTGTTTTGATGTTCTTGGTGGACTGTTTTGATGTTCTTGGTGGACTGTTTTGGGTGCTCTTTTGGTGTTTTTAGGCTACAGTTTTGGTGTGTTTGGGGAGGTATTGGGCTGCTGTTTGGGACTGATTTCAGGGGTAGTTTCGGTGCTGTCATGGACTGATTTCAAGGGTCAGGGGGCTGCTGTGTGTTGTTCTCGTTAATTTGGTGAGGGAAGGGTTGTTGTGTGCGTTGTTTGTGTTTTGTAGTTTACGTGTGATATGGAGAGTGTCTTGATGTCTTGGGCGTGTATTAGAGAGAGTGGAGAGCTGGAGGTGGCTAGGTTAGTGCGTGTTCATATAGAAGAGAGCTAGGGGTTGCCCTTGTCTCACAAGGAAGAGATTTGGTTTCCAAATTAGGAATGATAGGAATGGTATATACAAGATTGAGGGGGGACAAAATTTTTTAAATTAGGAAGTCAACTAATTTAAATTGGTGGATATCTTATTGAATTAGGAAGTCACTAATTAAATTAGTAGATGTCTTATTAGATTAGGAAGTCAAATATATGATTGGCTTTATTGGTTATGATTGATTTTAATTAGGCATATCTTATTTTAATTTTAGTAATGAATTATTTAAATTAGGCATGATTTTAGTTTAAGTTGGTAATTGTTTATTTATGTTTGGTATATGTTTTATTTAATTATTTAATTAATTTAATTATTATCTTATTTATTTATTTTTAATTAATATATATTTATTTAATTTGGGATGTGTTTTATGGGCTTTGGGGGCTAATTGGGCTGGGGTACGAGGCTAGCAGCAAAACCAGAAATACCGACTCCGTTCGAACGCCAATTCGAACGAGGCACGAATTCCGCAATCTGCCTGACGTTCGAACGAAGTAACGAATGCAGCACCAACGAGAAAGTGAACTTGTTTTATTCTGAATTCCCCCTTCCGATGTCCGTTTTTCGTGACCTCCGTGACTTAAAAGGTAGTGTCTCCAAATGAGACTCATCATAGGGACTTATGTGTAAAAATGCAGTGCCTACAGTCGCCCCCACTTTGATGGGACTTGTGTAATGTGTAACAGTGACAATCCTATCAAAGTTATGCAATGCATTTTCACTTACCTGGCTCGCCAGCTGCCACTTGACTTACCATGTGTTGAGTTGAGTTGATTTGGATGGTGAGGTGCTGCGACCCCTGGTTCATTCCCGAACCGTGCTGTGATGTGGTCTATTCTTGAACCGTTGCCGCGAGATGTCTATTCCTGAACTGTTACTGTGAGGTGGTTCATTCCCGAACTGTTACTGTGAGGTGGTCCATTCCCGAACCGTTACTGTGAGGTGTCCATTCCCGAACTGTTACTGTAAGGTGGTCCATTCCCGAACCGTTACTGTGAGATGTCCATTCCCGAACTGTTACTGTGAGGTGGTTCATTCCCAAACCGTTACTGTGAGGTGTCTATTCCCGAACTGTTACTGTAAGGTGGTCCATTCCCGAACCGTTACTGCGAGGTGGTTCATTCCCGAACCGTTACTGTGAGGTGGTTCATTCCCGAACCGTGCTTCCATTCTTGGAGTGCCATTCCCGGCTTATTCATTCCTGAGCTGTATTTCCATTCTTGGAGTGCCATTCTCGGCCTGTTCATTCTTGAACTGTGTTTCTATTCTTGGAGTGCCATTCTCGGCCTGTTCATTCTTGAACTGTGTTCCATTCTTGGATTGCCATTCTCGGCTTGTTCATTCTTGAACTGTGTTCCATTCTTGGATTGCCATTCTCGGCTCGTTTATTCTTGAACTCTGCTCTATTCTTGGATTGCCATTCTCGGCTTGTTCATTCTTGAACTGTCCATTCCCGGACTATATCTCCATTCTCGAAGTGCCATTCTCGGCAGAACTGATCTGATGTGATGCGGGCCTCGCCCCCCAGAATGCCATACTCGGCAATGCTGATCTGATGTAAAATGGGCCTCACCCCCAGAATGTCATACCCGGCAATGCTGATACTGATGTAATGTGGGCCTCGCCCCCAGAATGTCATACCCGGCAATGTTGATACTGATGTAATGTGGGCCTCCCCCAGAATGCCATACCCGACAAGACTGATACTGATGCTGATGTGGGCCTCGCCCTAAACTGATGCTGATGTGGCCTCGGCCCTAACTGCTACTGATTATGGGCCTCGCCCCCAGACTGATACTGATGTGGGCCTCGACCCTCGGGATTCATCTCAAACTGATACTGATGATATGGCCTCGCCCATGTGTTCGTTCCTGAAGATTGCTGACATTGTACTGTTACTGCTTCTGGTTGGCTTGCATTCAGCGCTTTTTTTTTTTCCTTTGAAACCTGTTATTACAAAACAGAACAAACACGAAAGGATGCAAAATGCGTTACGTGTATGCATGCATGAATGTTCCTATCCCCGTCGGGTTAGGTCTTCCGTCAATTCTCTTGGTGACTGTTTAGCCTTCTCTTCCTCAGACAAGCTATTTCTTCAATCTGTCTACGTTGATCGGCTCGGTGAACTAATTCCCTTCCAAGTCTGATATCTTCACTGGCTCTATTTCCCAATTTCTGAATGTCTATCTTATCTTTTCTGTTTGCTTATTTCGAAGGTTCCCCGTGTTCATCATTGGATTCCATAGTACCAAGGTTGAATATTTTTCTCAAATATTCATATTGCAGAAGAGTTCCAGCAAAATGAACGTCTTTATTATTGTTGAGGAAAAGAGTTCGAAAAAGTAACAAAATCAATGTCATTTAAAAAACTGGATGAAATAGACTAGGAGAACATCTCCATTATCCGCAGCACTGCCTTCTTCCTCCTTCGGCTTATAGTTCTTCACTGTCATCCATGTAAGAAGCTTGGTGGTTGATGGTTTCTTTTCATGGGTTGGGTATTTTATGGGAATCTATGAGATCTTGAATTTCATGCCTGAGGCGGCTGCAGTTGTCGGTGTCATGGCCATGTAGCTGGTGGAAGTGACAATAAAGGTTCACATTTATGTGTGGTGGTGGGGGTGTGGAAGTGGCTTGCCTTCTAAGGTTTCAAGATTCCTTGTCCCTGTAACTTTTCAAATACCTTCGACAAAAGTCTACCAAGGTTGGAGAATTGCCAGTTTCTGATGGCAGCGACTTCGTTAGTAGCGGGCTTTGTCTTAGAATGCCCCTCAAAAGTTCTTTTATTCTGGCCATAAAACTTTCTGTTTTCAGCCTCCTCTTCCTCAATATCCATGACAGTTTCCCTCAACTGTCAAAATCAGAAATCATCGAAGTCATCCTCCTCAGCTTACCATAAATAGAGGGCTTGGTGCCCTTGATAATCATCTTAATTTGGTCTTTCTCTGAAGGCCGAGTCTGCATTTTCAAAAGCTGGCTTCTCCAGCGATCCACATACTCTTTGAAACTTTCCTCTGGCTTCTACTTAGTGTTTTCCAAATCACGGAGTGACAAGTCAATTTCTAAGTCTGTGACATACTGCTTCAGAAAAGCATCAGCTAGTTCCCTCCAATCTTCCTTAACCTTCTTCTCAAGGCTATGATACCAAACCACAGGTGCCCCCTCAAGTGACATCCCAAACATCTTTTGGACTTGGCGCTGTGATAGGCACACTGAACTCATGACTGAGACATATTGCTACAGATGGACTCTTGGGTCTCCATTCCCATTAACTGGCCATGTCGGGCATTTTAAAACTGAGCTGGCAGCTGTTCTCCGAAGGTCATTGCCTCATAATCTAACAACTCTTCATGTTTACCCCTCATTTTGCGGGTAACTATTTCAACCCTGATCCGAAGCTTCTGAAATTCTGTCTGAGACCCAATCACTTTGTCTGTTGCATACTCTGCTATGTCATCATCAAAAGTGGGGACATCATCCCCGATCTGACCGGAGGCTCTTCGCGCCATTACATTATATTTCTCCCCTGTTGGTTTACTTATATATCGATTATAAGCAAGAAAACATTGTACCATCGACGGAAGTTGCGGAAATACACAACATCAGACGTTAGACGATTTGAAGAAAAACGAATTATCGACAAGCACTCACACGATCTTGAACGATTTGACGAATCCAAAAACGCCCACTGCTTGCTCTCACACTGTGCAGATTTGCTCACTGGTTTGAGCTGATTCGGGTCTCATTTCGAAGCTCCAAACTCCGTCGGATGAGTCCCCCTCATGGGTGAACCTCCCCTAACACCTTCGCAATAGTCGCAAGTGTGCTAGCACTTAGATTTGTCCATGAAAAATCCACTCATTGCCTCCCCAAAGCTCACGCCTGTGAGCTGTGCAGTGAAGAGAAGAGAAGCCCCTTGGGCGTGTGAAAGAGAGAGGGAGAGATGGAGAGAAAATGTGTAAAGATTAGTTAGTAAAGCATTTCCAAAATGCCTTATATATTTTTCAAAAAATATATTAAACAATTACCAAAAATTCATTAAAGAATTAAAATGGTAAAAGTCTTACCAACTAACACTATTTCATCTACTTCCATCTACTATTCAATGTCACTTTATCAAAGTGACATGTTGAGTGTCTATCACTCAATCAATCACATCCATCATCAATCAATCATCAATCACTCAAAGTGACTTTTGATTTGACGTTTGATGTGACGAGTGATTTGACGCTTGATGTGACTTGCGTTGCCGCACTCGAATTTGAAATACGAATGCGCTCGCAATCACACTCGGGCTCGGTTTCGCTAATTCCTAATTAGCGAGTTTTCCGTCGCGTCGTAATTAAATGATTACGCCTAGCGAATTCACTATTCACGTCGCTAACGAATTAATTTTAAATTAATTCGTTCGCCCGAATTAAAATCCAATTCCAATTCCGCGTCGAAATCCAATTTCGTTTTATATCGAATATATTAATTTACCGATTAATTCCAAATTAATCATTCTCTCTCTTAAGACGATATTTTATCCCAGATAAAATATCTCCGTAATTAATCCTAGATTAATTTTCTCTTTCTTCTATATAATCCCAGATTATTAATGAGTGCGAGTTATGCGTCATCGGTGCATTATCGGGAAGCGACCCATGAGATCCCCGTATAATTCGGTAGTAAATACGGTCGTCGGAGTATCCGAATCACGTACGTACCAAGTACTACGTTCTCTACCGATTTACGAGACAAGATCGGCTTCTAGCAAAGCACGAAGTCTATCCAATTCTCCGGTCATATTCTCTAAGAATATTTAAGATCTATATCAAGCGTAGTATACCAAGTATCGTGTATATCGGCCCAGTATCGGATAGTCACGTGCTAGGGCTGGGGCTGGATAAGTGTCTGCCCCGTCCGAAGCACATATCGGATGTCTGGTAACTAGTCTCTATAATCGGATATACATGACCTTGTCATAATATCCCGATGGCTGGCCAGCACTTAAGAGCACTAATACCGTATCCTGCGTGACATCATCTCCACTATGACTGGAGTGATACTTCCGTCTTGACATCACACCCAATACTCTACGATTCTCAATATACCCAGCATTGGCGTACACAGAACCGGTTAGAGTCCTGGACGACCTCAACTAAAGCATATTGATTGTCGTAAGCATTAGCGGTGCAAGTCTCAGGTTAAGACCATACACACCTACCCTGATGTCGGACTCCCATAGACACATAGTCATAATACCAATGGGATTCCGAGGGGTCTATCCAAAGCGAAGCTGTTTCCCGTACCATCGGTGAAACACAACCTCCTATCGCACTTGCATGAGTATCCAATACCCAAATATATGAGAACTATGTCGTTGTGCCCTCACAACGCGCACAAGTGTAATACTAGCCTATTCCGCATTATCGATGTCCAGTCTCGATAATACTACTCCGCTAGGGATATTTAATGAATAATCCCTCGTGGACTGATACTTTCTCATATCATTCTCAATCCAGGAACTAATCATAGGGACCTCTCTTCATTTATATATCTAAGGTGATCTAATCACAAATGAAGAGAGTGCAATTTCCTTGTCATATAGTTAATTTGTACAACAACACCATGATCTGTACAAATAGTGACGCTATGGGTCATATTATCCAACACCCCCAGCACGGGGCACATCCATATCTTTCATAGCAGTAGTCAAGGCTTGCAACTGTTCAGTAATCTTGGCGAAACCATTCTCCAACTGATCTATCCGGGATACCTCAATATCTGATCCACTCATGTCTGTTCTCAGTATTTTGTGACTCTTCCCTTTTTTCTAACCCAACGGGAATCTATGATGGCTTTCAGAACACAAGGGTTAACATGATATATGTATGCATGGGGTGCATGGGATGCATTATATGCATGCGATACAAGAAATATATCAACTCATTAAAATTTTCACACAAATCGGCTCATCATCATTTTAGAAGTTTTTGGGCTAACTGTCATAGGAGTGAACTCGTCCCAGTTTAAATGGCCCAACGAGTTCACATCTCATGGCAAAGAGCCCAACTAAATCCAAATGATAATATTCCGAACAAAATCATAAAATGGCCCATTGTTATTTAGAAGCCTTTTGGCCCAATCGTCATATGATATGTTCTTGTCCCAGTTTAAATGGCCCAACAAGCCCATATCTCATGACAAAAGACCCGGATGGATTCAAATAGCAATGTTCCCAACATAAGCATACAAGGAAGATATTATAAACATAAAATAATAATTTCTACCGTGTGGCCCACCATCATTTCAGAAGCTTTGGGCCTAATTGTCATAAGATACGAACCTGCCCCAGTTTAAATGGCCCAGCAAGTTCGCATTTTTGACAAAGAGTCCAATTCATCCAAATGATAATGGTCCTAAAGCACAAGGAAATATTTTTATAGGCTATACAACCTGATCTACGCATGGGTTCGTGGGAGTATGGACAAAGGCTCTCATCGGCGAAGGATGGCCCACAACTAGGTCTCCCCAATCAAGGGTTCGAGCAACCAAGTGAGCACACCCTTTTTTATACACTAAGGTACGTGCCAATGAGCTATGGTGTGTGACAGACTGTCAAATGGATTTCCCGTTGTAGATTCCCCAGAGGGAAGGTGGAGCGAGGCTCACTTAAATACCCAAGCCTCTTAGGCTCTTATCGCTTGGTGTCAGGAATAAACAACGAGTCCTCCAAATTAGTCCATCACAATAGGCTACGAGTAGATGGCTATCTAGGTGCCTTCACAGCTTTTCCTTCTAGAAAGGTAGTGAGTGAAGGAAGACACCAAACCATTACCTAGCCTCAAAATGCCTTTTATCACAACCCCCATTTCACACATTTGTAGACACGGTTAATTAAAGCATAAATCTATACATTACAAGGAATTATTTTGGGGCCGATTCTCTATCCCCAGTGGAGTCGCCAGACTGTGGGAACACAGAAATCTGGGCGACGCAATGCTGTTCCAGGCTCGGGGGCCTAGTTGGGAGTACGGAATAGCCAACGGAGGACTAAACCGGAGAATAAGGGAGTCGCCACCCGGTGTGAACCGGGACAAAGATTTAAGGCCGCACTCACCCCTCGCAAGGGAAGACCTCAAACCATTGGGTTCGGAATGGTCCCTTACTTATGCAACTTGTAATGTAAAGATTTATGCAATAATCCAACCAAGTCTATGACATATATTTCCAAGTGCAACAACAATCCTAGATTCACATGCTTAAAAGTATAATTTACATCTAACATACATGAAACCAAATCTTATTGCCAAATTCACATGCTCAAAAGTAGGCCTTTGCAACAACAAGCACATAACGTCATAAGAATTCAATCATTCATGTAAATATAAACACAAACAGTCATGGTAACATTTGCGTGTAATGTAAAGGAAATCAAAATGACGACAAATATATTGTAGGCACATAACGGAAATAGACAACTAGAGAGGTAATACATATGCATAGCGTACAAATGGGTAACCATATGCTAAGATGGACATGTCGTAATGTGATGCAAGAGGATCTGTTTACCGTGCGTTCGTTCAGCGTTCGTAGACGCGTTCGAACGGTAAACAGAAGGTTCTCGTTCGAGTAGCGTTTGTAAACGCGTTCGAACGGAAATGAAACAGAATGCTCACGTTCGTATGGCGTTTGTGAATGCGTTCGAACGGAAATGAAACAGAATACTCACATTCGTGTGGCGTTTGTGAACGCGTTCGAACGGAAATGAAACAGAATGCTCACGTTCTTATGGCGTTCATGAACGGTTCGAACGGAAATGAAACCTGATGCATGACAAGAAAAATACATGCGCGTTCGAGTTGCGTTCGTAAACGCGTTCGAACGGGAACAGACCTGATGCATGAAATGGGACGTAATACATAAATGACAAATAGTACAATGCGAGCGCGGCGAAGCATCGTGGTAAAGGATTTTAACCTCTTTAATTAGAGGACCTCCATCGCTCTTACTAAGCCCATGCGCTCGATCGCATCATGCATACAAACATAAAGACAATCATATCAAACTAAGTATGCCCGATTGAACGTATCTTGCTTTCAACCGGACACACATCAACGGCGCGGCAAAGCATCGTGGTAAAGGCTTTAACCCCTCCCCATAGGGGATCTTTCATTCCACTTACTAAGCCCATGCGCTTGATTGAACCATGCATACAAACATAAAGACAATCATATCAAACTAAGTATGCCCGATTGAACGTATCTTGCATTCAACCGGACACACTTCAACCGGCGCGGCAAAGCATCGTGGTAAGGGCTTTAACCCCTCCCCATAGGGGATCTTTCATTCCACTTACTAAGCCCATGCGCTCGATTAAATCATGCAGGACTAAGCAACATACAGAATTCAAGTGACGACAAATAAATAAACCAAAGCAACACAAAACAAGAGAAGGTGTCGTTTACTCAAGTGGTACGTGGAGTTGTATCCCAAGTACAGACCGCACTACCGTCCATTCGGATTCGGCTACGGAATTTACGTCTGGGTTTCCATCCTATATACCACAAGAGACGACACTCTTCCATTTCATTCAAGCCACAACATGCATCCATAAACGACTCTCATGCGAATAGAATTCAATAATAAAAGAAACAAATATAAATTAATGAAAAAGTGCCCTCAGGTCTAACCTTTTAAATCACCTCTCGGATGTACGGTACACGATCGTCGGAAGGGTGGATGCTCCGCAACTCTTCCGGTTCACTGGTTCACTGTTCTTGTTCTTCGTTGTCTCACTGTTTTGAGTCGTCGTTCTCCGTCTTTTGCTGCTGTTTTCGCTGTATTTCTGCTCGCCGTTTCAGCTCACTGTTTCAGGTCCTATTCTTCTGTTTCAGTGGACTGTTTTGATGTTCTTGGTGGACTGTTTTGATGTTCTTGGTGGATTGTTTTGGGTGCTCTTTTGGTGTTTTTAGGCTACAGTTTTGGTGTGTTTGGGGAGGTATTGGGCTGCTGTTTGGGACTGATTTCAGGGATTGATTCGGTGCTGTCATGGACTGATTTCAAGGGTCAGGGGGCTGATGTGTGTTGTTCTCGTTAATTTGGTGAGGGAAGGGTTGTTGTGTGCGTTGTTTGTGTTTTGTAGTTTACGTGTGATATGGAGAGTGTCTTGATGTCTTGGGCGTGTATTAGAGAGAGTGGAGAGCTGGAGGTGGCTAGGTTAGTGCGTGTTCATATAGAAGAGAGCTAGGGGTTGCCCTTGTCTCACAAGGAAGAGATTTGGTTTCCAAATTAGGAATGATAGGAATGGTATATACAAGATTGAGGGGGGACAGGATATTTTTAAATTAGGAAGTCAACTAATTTAAATTGGTGGATATCTTATTGAATTAGGAAGTCAACTAATTTAAATTGGTAGATGTCTTATTAGATTAGGAAGTCAAATATATGATTGGCTTTAATTGGTTAGGATTGATTTTAATTAGGCATATCTTATTTTAATTTTAGTATATGAATTATTTAAATTAGGCATGATTTTAGTTTAAGTTGGTAATTTTTATTTTATTTTGGTATTTTTTATTTTTTTTTAATTATTTATTTATTAATTTAATTTTATCTTATTTAGTTAATAGTTTAATTAATATTTATTTATTTAATTTGGGATGTGTTTTATGGGCTTTGGTGGGGCTAATTGGGCTGGGGTACGAGGCTAGCAGCAAAACCAGAAATACCGACTCCGTTCGAACGCCAATTCGAACGAGGCACGAACGTCCGCAATCTGCCTGACGTTCGAACGAAGTAACGAATGCAGCACCAACGAAGACAGTGAACTTGTTTATTCTGAATTCCCCCTTCCGATGTCCATTTTCCGTGACCTCCGTGACTTAAAAGGTAGTGTCTCCAAAATGAGACTCATCATAGGGACTTATGTGTAAAAATGCAGTGCCTACAGTCGCCCCCACTTTGATGGGACTTGTGTAATGTGTAACAGTGACAATCCTATCAAAGTTATGCAATGCATTTTCACTTACCTGGCTCGCTAGCTGCCACTTGACTTACCATGTGTTGAGTTGAGTTGATTTGGATGGTGAGGTGCTGCGACCCCTGGTTCATTCCCGAACCATGCTGTGATGTGGTCCATTCCTGAACCGTTGCCGCGAGATGTCCATTCCTGAACTGTTACTGTGAGGTGTCCATTCCCGAACTGTTACTGTAAGGTGGTCCATTCCCGAACCGTTACTGTGAGATGTCCATTCCCGAACAGTTACTGTGAGGTGGTTCATTCACGAACCGTTACTGTGAGGTGTCTATTCCCGAACTATTACTGTAAGGTGGTCCATTCCCGAATCGTTACTGCGAGGTGGTTCATTCCCGAACCGTTACTGTGAGGTGGTTCATTCCCGAACCGTGCTTCCATTCTTGGAGTGCCATTCCCGGCTTGTTCATTCCTGAGCTGTATTTCCATTCTTGGAGTGCCATTCTCGGCCTGTTCATTCTTGAACTGTGTTTCTTATTTTGGAGTGCCATTCTCGGCCTGTTCATTCTTGAACTGTGTTCCATTCTTGGATTGTCATTCTCGGCTTGTTCATTCTTGAACTGTGTTCCATTCTTGGATTGCCATTCTCGGCTTGTTTATTCTTGAACTCTGCTCTATTCTTGGATTGCCATTCTCGGCTTGTTCATTCTTGAACTGTCCATTCCCGGACTATATCTCCATTCTCGAAGTGCCATTCTCGGTAGAACTGATCTGATGTGAAGCGGGCCTCGCCCCCCAGAATGCCATACTCGGAAATGCTGATCTGATGTAAAATGGGCCTCGCCCCCAGAATGTCATACCCGGCAATGCTGATACTGATGTAATGTGGGCCTCGCCCCCAGAATGCCATACCCGGCAATGCTGATACTGATGTAATGTGGGCCTCGCCCCCAGAATGTCATACCCGACAAGACTGATACTGATGCTGATGTGGGCCTCGCCCTAAACTGATGTTGATGTGGGCCTCGGCCCTAACTGCTACTGATTATGGGCCTCGCCCCCAGACTGATACTGATGTGGGCCTCGACCCTCGGGATTCATCCCAAACTGATACTGATGATATGGGCCTCGCCCATGTGATTCGTTCTGAAAGATTGCTGACATTGTACTGTTACTGCTTCTGGTTGGCTTGCATTCGCGCTTTCTTTTTTTTTCTCCTTTGAAACCTGTTATTACAAAACAGAACAAACACGAAAGGATGCAAAATATGTTACGTGTATTCATGCATGAATGTTCCTATCCCGTCGGGTTAGGTCTTTCGTCAATTCTCTTGGTGACTGCTTGCCTACTAGACTATCTTCAATCTGTTCTTCAATCTGACGTTGGGCTCGGTGAACTAATTCCCTTCCAAGTCTGATATCTTCACTGGCTCTATTTCCCAATTTCTGAATGTCTATCTTATCTTTTCTTTTGCTTATTTCGAAGGTTCCCCGTGTTCATCACTGGATTCCATAGTACCAAGGTTGAATACTTTTCTCAAATATATTCATATTGCAGAAGAGTTCCAGCAAAATGAACGTCTTTATTATTGTTGAGGAAAAGAGTTCGAAAAAGTAACAAAATCAATGTCATTTAAAAAACTGGATCAAATAGACTAGGAGGAACATCTCCATTATCCGCAGCACTGCCTTCTTCCTCGGCCTATGGTTCTTCACTGTCATCCATGTAAGAAGCTTGGTGGTTGATGGTTTCTTTTCATGGGTTGGGTATTTTATGGGAATCTATGAGATCTTGAATTTCATGCCTGAGGCGGGTGCAGTTGTCGGTGTCATGGCCATGTAGCTGGTGGAAGTGACAATAAAGGTTCACATTTATGTGTGGTGGTGGGGGTGTGGAAGTGGCTTGCCTTCTAAGGGTTTCAAGATTCCTTGTCCCTGTAACTTTTCAAATACCTTCGACAAAGGTCTACCAAGGTTGGAGAATTGCCAGTTTCTGATGGCAGCGACTTCGTTAGTAGCGGGCTTTGTCTTAGAAGGCCCCCCAAAAGTTCTTTTATTCTGGCCATAAAACTTTCTGTTTTCAGCCTCCTCTTCCTCAATATCCATGACAGTTTCCCTCAACTGTCGAAAATCAGAAATCATCGAAGTCATCCTCCTCAGCTTACCATAAATAGAGGGCTTGGTGCCCTTGATAATCATCTTAATTTGGTCTTTCTCTGAAGGCCGAGTCTGCATTTTCAAAGCTGGCTTCTCCAGCGATCCACATACTCTTTGAAACTTTCCTCTGGCTTCTGCTTAGTGTTTTCCAAATCACGGAGTGACAAGTCAATTTCTAAGTCTGTGACATACTGCTTCAGAAAAGCATCAGCTAGTTCCCTCCAATCTTCCTTAACCTTCTTCTCAAGGCTATGATACCAAACCACAGGTGCCCCCTCAAGTGACATCCCAAACATCTTTTGGACTTGGCGCTGTGATAGGCCCACTGAACTCATGACTGAGACATATTGCTGCAGATGGACTCTTGGGTCTCCATTCCCATTAAACTTGGCCATGTCGGGCATTTTAAACTGAGCTGGCAGCTGTTCTCCGAAGGTCATTGCCTCATAATCTAACAACTCTTCATGTTTACCCCTCATTTTGCGGGTAACTGTTTCAACCTGATCCCGAAGCTTCTGAAATTCTGTCTGAGACCCAATCACTTTGCCTGTTGCATACTCTGCTATGTCATCATCAAAAGTGGGGACATCATCCCCCAACCCACCGGAGGCTCTTCGCGCCTTACATTCTCAGAATTTCCCCCAGCACGGGGCACAGCCATATCTTTCATGGCAGTAGTCAAGGCTTGCAACTGTTCAGTAATCTTGGCGAAACCATTCTCCAACTGATCTATCCGGGATACCCAAATATCTGATTCACTCATGTCTGTTCTCAGTATTTTGGTGAGTCTTCCCTTTTTTCTAACCCAACGGGAATCTATGATGGCTTTCAGAACACAAGGGTTAACATGATATATGTATGCATGGGGTGCATGGGATGCATTATATGCATGCGATACAAGAAATATATCAACTCATTAAAATTTTCACACAAATCGGCTCATCATCATTTTAGAAGTTTTTGGGCTAACTGTCATAGGAGTGAACTCGTCCCAGTTTAAATGGCCCAACGAGTTCACATCTCATGGCAAAGAGCCCAACTAAATCCAAATGATAATATTCCGAACACAATCATAAAATGGCCCATTGTTATTTAGAAGCCTTTTGGCCCAATCGTCATAAGATATGTTCTTGTCCCAGTTTAAATGGCCCAACAAGCCCATATCTCATGACAAAAGACCCAGATGGATTCAAATAGCAATGTTCCCAAACATAAGCATACAAGGAAGATATTATAAACATAAAATAATAATTTCTACCGTGTGGCCCACCATCATTTCAGAAGCTTTGGGCCTAATTGTCATAAGATACGAACCTGCCCCAGTTTAAATGGCCCAGCAAGTTCGCATTTTTGACAAAGAGTCCAATTCATCCAAATGATAATGGTCCTAAAGCACAAGGAAATATTTTTATAGGCTATACAACCCGATCTACGCATGGGTTCGTGGGAGTATGGACAAAGGCTCTCATCGGCGAAGGATGGCCCACAACTAGGTCTCCCCAATCAAGGGTTCGAGCAACCAAGTGAGCACACCCTTTTTTATACACTAAGGTACGTGCCAATGAGCTATGGTGTGTGACAGACTGTCAAATGGATTTCCCGTTGTAGATTCCCCAGAGGGAAGGTGGAGCGAGGCTCACTTAAATACCCAAGCCTCTTAGGCTCTTATCGCTTGGTGTCAGGAATAAACAACGAGTCCTCCAAATTAGTCCATCACAAGGGCTACGAGTAGATGGCTATCTAGGTGCCTTCACAGCTTTTCCTTCTAGAAAGGTAGTGAGTGAAGGAAGACACCAAACCATTACCTAGCCTCAAAATGCCTTTGATCACAACCCCCATTTCACACATTTGTAGACACGGTTAATTAAAGCATAAATCTATACATTACAAGGCATTATTTCGGGCCGATTCTCTATCCCCAGTGGAGTCGCCAGACTGTGGGAACACAGGAATCTGGGCGACGCAATGCTGTTCCAGGCTCGGGGGCCTAGTTGGGAGTACGGAATAGCCAACGGAGGACTAAACCGGAGAATAAGGGAGTCGCCACCCGGTGTGAACCGGGACAAAGATTTAAGGCCGCACTCACCCCTCGCAAGGGAAGACCTCAAACCATTGGGTTCGGAATGGTCCCTTACTTATGCAACTTGTAATGTAAAGATTTATGCAATAATCCAACCAAGTCTATGACATATATTTCCAAGTGCAACACAATCCTAGATTCACATGCTTAAAAGTATAATTTACATCTAACATACATGAAACCAAATCTTATTGCCAAATTCACATGCTCAAAAGTAGGCCTTTGCAACAACAAGCACATAACGTCATAAGAATTCAATCATTCATGTAAATATAAACACAAACAGTCATGGTAACATTTGCGTGTAATGTAAAGGAAATCAAAATGACGACAAATAATATTGTAGGCACATAACGGAAACAGACAACTAGAGAGGTAATACAAATGCATAGCGTACAAAGGGGTAACCATATGCTAAGATGGACATGTCGTAATGTGATGCAAGAGGATCTGTTTACCGTGTGCGTTCGTGCAGCGTTCGTATACGCGTTCGAACGGTAACAGAAGGTTCTCGTTCGAGTAGCGTTTGTAACGCGTTCGAACGAAATGAACAGAATGCTCACGTTCGTATGGCGTTTGTGAACGCGTTCGAACGGAAATGAAACAGAATACTCACGTTCGTGTGGCGTTTGTGAACGCGTTCGAACGGAAATGAAACAGAATGCTCACGTTCGTATGGCGTTCGTGAACGCGTTCGAACGGAAATGAAACCTGATGCATGACAAGGCAAAATACATGCGCGTTCGAATTGCGTTCGTAAACGCGTTCGAACGGGAACAGACCTGATGCATGAAATGGGACGTAATACATAAATGACAAATAGTACAATGCGAGGCGCGGCGAAGCATCGTGGTAAAGGATTTTAACCTCTTCAATTAGAGGACCTCCCATCGCTCTTACTAAGCCCATGCGCTCGATCGCATCATGCATACAAACATAAAGACAATCATATCAAACTAAGTATGCCCGATTGAACGTATCTTGCTTTCAACCGGACACACATCAACCGGCGCGGCAAAGCATCGTGGTAAAGGGCTTTAACCCCTCCCCATAGGGGATCTTTCATTCCACTTACTAAGCCCATGCGCTTGATTGAACCATGCATACAAATAAAGACAATCATATCAAACTAAGTATGCCCGATTGAACGTATCTTGCATTCAACCGGACACACTTCAACCGGCGCGGCAAAGCATCGTGGTAAAGGGCTTTAACCCCTCCCCATAGGGGATCTTTCATTCCACTTACTAAGCCCATGCGCTCGATTAAATCATGCAGGACTAAGCAACATACAGAATTCAAGTGACGAGAAATAAATAAACCAAAGCAACACAAAACAAGAGAAGGTGCCGTTTACTCAGTGGTACGTGGAGTTGTATCCCAAGTACAGACCGCACTACCGTCCATTCGGATTCGGCTACGGAATTTACGTCTGGGTTTCCATCCTATATACCACAAGAGACGACACTCTTCCATTTCATTCAAGCCACAACATGCATCCATAAACGACTCTCATGCGAATAGAATTCAATAATAAAAGAAACGAATATAAATTAATGAAAAAGTGCCCTCAGGTCTAACCTTTTAAATCACCTCTCGGATGTACGGTACACGATCGTCGGAAGGGTGGATGCTCCGCAACTCTTCCGGTTCACTGGTTCACTGTTCTCGTTCGTTGTCTCACTGTTTTGAGTCGTCGTTCTCCGTCTTTTGCTGCTGTTTTCGCTGTATTTCTGCTCGCCGTTTCAGCTCACTGTTTCAGGTCCTATTCTTCTGTTTCAGTGGACTGTTTTGATGTTCTTGGTGGACTGTTTTGATGTTCTTGGTGGACTGTTTTGGGTGCTCTTTTGGTGTTTTTAGGCTACAGTTTTGGTGTGTTTGGGGAGGTATTGGGCTGCTGTTTGGGACTGATTTCAGGGGTAGTTTCGGTGTTGTCATGGACTGATTTCAAGGGTCAGGGGGCTGCTGTGTGTTGTTCTCGTTAATTTGGTGAGGGAAGGGTTGTTGTGTGCGTTGTTTGTGTTTTGTAGTTTACGTGTGATATGGAGAGTGTCTTGATGTCTTGGGCGTGTATTAGAGAGAGTGGAGAGCTGGAGGTGGCTAGGTTAATTGTGTTTTATATAGAATAGAGCTAGGGGTTGCCCTTGTCTCACAAGGAAGAGATTTGGTTTCCAAATTAGGAATGATAGGAATGGTATATACAAGATTGAGGGGGGACAAGATATTTTAATTAGGAAGTCAACTAATTTAATTGGTGGATATCTTATTGAATTAGGAAGTCAACTAATTTAAATTGGTAGATGTCTTATTAGATTAGGAAGTCAATATATGATTGGCTTTAATTGGTTAGGATTGATTTTAATTAGGCATATCTTATTTTAATTTTAGTATATGAATTATTTAAATTAGGCATGATTTTAGTTTAAGTTGGTAATGTTTATTTTATGTTTGGTATATGTTTTATTTAATTATTTAATTAATTTAATTATTATCTTATTTAGTTAATATTTTAATTAATATTTATTTATTTAATTTGGGATGTGTTTTATGGGCTTTGGGGGGCTAATTGGGCTGGGGTACGAGGCTAGCAGCAAAACCAGAAATACCGACTCCGTTCGAACGCCAATTCGAACGAGGCACGAACGTCCGCAATCTGCCTGACGTTCGAACGAAGTAACGAACGCAGCACCAATGAAGACAGTGAACTTGTTTATTCTGAATTCTCCCTTCCGATGTCCGTTTTCCGTGACCTCCGTGACTTAAAAGGTAGTGTCTCCAAAATGAGACTCATCATAGGGACTTATGTGTAAAAATGCAGTGCCTACAACAGGATTCATCCTCTTCCGAAAAGGGAAGGTCATGGACGAAAGACGGACTGTTCGACACAGTAAAAGGGAAAAAAGAAGAAACCCGAGGAAGAGTATAAAAATAATCAAAGGTAGCACGAGGAAGGAAAGAAGACGGCCTAAGCTGAGTGAAGAGAAGGCCGACACAAGAGTAAGGGTGAGTCGAATCAATTGTGCCAAAAATAGGAAAATATGCTCTTAACCAAAGTTGGACAATCCACAAGGGACCAGAGGAAAGGGGTGATGACCCCGACCGAAGTTTCTTTTGGAGGACGGCCAGCCCCGATACATGGCGACAAGAAGAAAAAAGGCCAAGTCTAAGTGACGGCCATGGGCAAGATCAGAAGAAACGGGGAGGTAACCCGCCACAGGTTTTTGGCTGGGTGTACAAACGATATATTTGCACAGCCAGTAATGAAGGAAGGCTGTACGTTCTAGCATTGAAACCGTACCAGCCGTTTTCGAATATGTGCAAAGAAGAGAAGAATAAGACGAAAAAGAGGAGTGACTCGTTGAAGGAGGGGGAAAGTGAAAGGTTGTGGAGGCCGAAATGGTCGCTCCGAGAGGGGTCAAACCGGTAAGGGCACCAACATCACGAAGGGTGATAGTAATTGGCCCGACCAGAAAAATGAATACATTGTACTCGGAAGACCAAAAGAGTAAGGAAATGGGAAACAAGTTGCGATCAAAAGCTGGCAGAGACCAGGAAAGCTCAATAAGAGGAAGAAGATGGTGTTTGTCTAAAAAGGCACGGGTATCCGCATGTAACAACATACGTTGATACCAAGCTTCGAAAGTTGTATCAGGCTTGGGCCAGGTGCGAATTGGACTGGACTGAGCAAGGACAAAAATGTTAAGTGTTTCAGAAAACGGAGGGCTAGAAGAAGAGGGAAATTGCTGAGCCAACGGGGCCATTACGATAGCGTTATCATCAATGAAGATGAGGCCAAGAGCGCACTGGCCGAAATCCTCATCAAGAGTGTGAAGGCCAAACACGCCCATAGAAGAGTCTTCCAATGCCAACTTATAATCAGCGAAAGTTGACTCGTTAGTTTTGGGAAAATAGGAAGAGGAAGCCATTGATGACGAAAGATTAAGAAAGAAGTACAAGCGAGTTTGCAGAAAAGGTAAAGGTATAGCGAGAGACAGAGGAGGGTGAAGCCTTATGGACAGATGAAGGGTTTAACCTGGGACAGTTGTCGCAACATGAATCGTCGAGGGGTAAGAGCAGTGGGAAAACGGAAAAGGATAGAAAGTTGCCTAGACAGGTGTTCGAATACAACTCGCTGCACAAGTGACGTGCGACGGAAGGAAACACGGAAATGACATAAAAAGCGGCTCTTAAATGGGCCTCCTGATGAAACGTGTAGGAAAGGGCCGCACATTTATTGCAGATATGATGGGTTTGCGTATGACTCTAAGGGACAGCCCGGCAAACTATAGGGCGAAGAATATAACCCTGAATCTACTTCGCTCGACCCCGCTACTTCGGCCTTCAACAGATCGGCCGAGTCTCAGAGTCTCACATCGGTCTTAAATATCGGCCAAGAACAGGTGTCAACACTGCACTTTTCAAAGACGCCGTCCAAGCCTTCTCCATTATTAACGCAAAGACTGATATGACAAGACCATCAGGCCACAGGTTTACTCTGACAGAGGACCAGACTTTGGGCAGGGAGCCCCTTCAATCGATCAGACAGCACGTGAAAAAACCCTTCACGTGACAACAGTACCAAGGTCTCTTCACCACCTATTCAAAGGACAACCTTACTAACCAAACTCTACATAGTAAAACAGAGTCCCGAAAATGAGAAGGAAAAGATCAAAAAAGGCAGAACAGAGTTGGGAAAAGGAAAAGCTCTGCATGAAACGTAGGCCCTCTCTTTAGTAAGGTGTGAAATGGAATGTAAGAAGACTCGCTAACGGCCATCCACACGGTGTAAGGTGTGAAATGAAATGTAAGGTTGTGGATGGACTGCGTCCGTTAGCGACAGATTGTCCGGGGTTCTTTGTGTGGAAGGTACTGCACCTCCCGAGTGGCGACTGGGTTAAGCTCGTTAACAACAGCTTGCCTGAGCTTCTCTACGCGGAGCATGCTGCTTACCTGGGACCTCGGATTCTATAGACTGGGGATTGGCCGAATGAAGGGCCGGCCAAAGGCGGAAACGGGTGATCATATAAGTTTCCATCACTCCAATCTATATGTCGTTTCGTCTTCTCCGACCGAAAATTCGCTCCCCAGATTCTCTGGACTGAGGGATCGAGCGAATAGTGGGCCGGTCGAAGGCAGAAAGGAATGGTCTTAAATTTCTCTCATTCCAATTTATACGTCTTTTTTTCTTCGACCAGAAATCTATCCTACAGGTTCTCTGGACTGAGGGATTGGCCGGGTACCATCCCTCGATTGGAGTAGCGGTCTTCCCTGAAATGAGGAAACAACGAACCGGGATGGAAGACTAAAAAAAAATTCACCTTGATCTTCACACTCCCAGTTCAATCAAGGTAAATTTGGGGGACAATTGTTGGTAGACGAAAATCCCCACCAAAGGATGAAGTCGCCCTAGGACGAAAGGAAGAACGAAGAGAAGAAGGACAATGGGCCGAGGAGCGACGAAGAGCTTGGGGCGACCGGACCAATGGTTAGGGCGAAAACCCATGATGCGGTTACTTCCACGATCGTAGCAGTTGGACGGTTTTCCCTCCATAACCAAGTAGTTGAGACACACAACTCAGCGGTTACAGGCACGATCTTGCAGCTGCAGGGAGATACTGGAACCGCTTAAAACGGTTGAAAAACTTCACTATAAAAGCTTATTTATGCCAAGAGAACAAGCCCCGATCAAATGAAGACTCAAATGAGCATATTTTTATTTTTCATTTCTTAGATTGTAATCTTAGGACGGTAACTTGTGTGCTTGCGCCTCTTGGAGGCTTATTCACTTAATCAAACACTCCTTGCTGGGATATTGTCTCAGGAGGTTTGAACCTTACACGCTCTTCTTTCTTCACGCATAAAAATTACGCAAACAGTATGATTTGCCATAAATATATCCATGTGTCAATAACTTTGACCTGGATGAATAAAATCAGTAACCCCGGCTTAGCAACCTCCCTCGTTGCCCCCGACTTATAATAAAAATCCATTTGTTTCTAGGTAAATTTATAAGTTAGTTTATATTTTTATTATAATATTTATAAATTAATTTATATTTAACTCGGATTTTTTAAACCATAGACGATGGAGAGAGGACGCTGGGTACTGCTATCGTTGTGATGATGGTAAAATTGTAATTTAGTTAAAAAAAAAATCATTTATTTATTTTGGGGAAATGGTTCCCACTATTGATGAGCAAAGTCTGAAGAAATTCGCATTAACTTCGTCTTTTTTATCTGTGCAAGATTGCTCGAGCTCATCAAACTGGAAAATATTAAATTTGGGCATTTTATAACTCAAATTATTAATTTTGGGTACTTAAAATTTATCTATTATTAAATAAGCAAATTCACTGGCATTCTTCAAATAAATAACAACTGTGAAGGGTTTTTTCCTCTAAAAATGTCATTCTTCTTTCCCAACACTTAAATGTCGTCATTTTTCTATAATTGTTGCAAAATAATTGCACAATTTTAAAACACGTTGCGATATTTGTAAGGTTTTTTTTTTTGGGTGACATTTTTTATGATTTATCGAAAAAAATTGCAGCAGCTTGTTGCCATTTAGCACACATTTTTACTTATCATCTAAATAACATATAAATTTATAATTCACACTCTTTTGTTTTCTTTGATAGAAAAAAATATATAATTATTTAAGGTTGAGAAACAAAAAAAGAAGAAGAAAGAAATACCTGAGAATTAACTAGTGAGAAGTTTCAACTCCGCCTATGTTGTGCTTAAGTTAATATCTTTTCTGTAAAATGTGAAGCCTTTGTCATCCATTGGATAAGGAACACGTGGCGCAATCCTTGCCGTTGTCCCAATTACATCATTTTACTCATCATATATAAAGGGGGCTTAGGTTGAGAATTAGTGAAGGTTTTTCATTAATTATTTTACTCATATTTGTCTCCTATTTTTGGCTAAGTGTTAAGCCTTGTTCCTAGTCCAAGTTAGTGTAATCTTCAATTGGGAATTTGAGAGATTGACACTTTTAGAGATTATGGTTTATTGAGAGATTGGGGAAATTATTGTTTGTAAACGGATTCAAGATTCTTGTGTAATCTTGAACTTGATTAGTGCAGCGAGCTCCTTGTTCCGGAGTTCGACGTGGATGTAGTCGGGATTTTTCCGGTGAACCACGGTAAAAATCTTGCATTCTTGATTGTCGATTGTTTTGTGTGACGAACGAATTCACGACGAAATTCAACAATTGGTATCAGAGCTTTATATGTGAAAGATCCATTGGGCCGAAAGTAGCAGGTCAGTTGAATCAAGATCAACCGAAACCCAGCCTCTCTGCTTTGGGCCTGAGAAAAACCCTAAAAGATCATCAATCGAAGAACACCGTCAAGCCATCGACGAAGTCACTTTGAAGACGACGGGGGGGGCAACAAAAATTTGGTCAATTGAAGATTACAGACCACGGCCAAAAACGAAAACAAGATTAGAGATCACAGCCCAGAGAAACAGAAGTCGAGAGCAAGAGTCAAAGACCAGAGAGCAAGAAAACCTATCAAGACCAGCTAACACAAAACACAACCAGAGCTACCGTGACCAAGATCAAGATCCGGTGAGTTGACGAAGAGAACAAGATTCAGCCAAACAAGATCCAGGAACCGTCTAGGGCACAGAACTGCAGACCACAGACCAAGACTGGACGAACTAGCCACTGCCGATCAGAGCATCCATAAGAATCTTGAGTTACCGATCAAGATTACAAACAAGGTCAGCGAATCAAAACACCAACAGAGGTGCCGTGACCAAGACGAGACCAGAGCCGCCGATTTAAATCAAAGACTAAAGATCAAAGATTAACCGACAATCGAGATCCGAGTTTGGAAGACCAAGCATGAGTTGCAGGTCGCCGAATCAACTTGAGCTGTCGAGAGAGATGTCGAATCAAGATCTGAGTTCGCCGAACGCGTGCCCTTCGAGACTTGGCACTGAAAGCTGCAAACCGAGACTGAGTCTTCTGATTTGGATATTGAACTGTCGTATAGCCGCTTGGAATAGGTCTGAGTGAGTTGAAAAGAAATTGGTATTGCCGAAATGTTGTTTGTTTGTTTAAAACAGTGTGTTGCCTAATTGTGTTGCTCTGTGATCAAAGCCTAGTTGTTGGGTGCAGAAGGCTTAGCTGACTGGGTGTTTGAACTATTGTTTCTGTTTTTTTTTTTTTTTTTGATTAATTGGTTTGAGGTCCTTTTTGGATTAAATTGAAAAATTGGTCTGGGCGTGATACTGTGAAAGATTTACAGTAGAATCAGGGTGTGTGTTCTCTGGTGTATTCGGTTTTTTTTGGGTTGTAATTTGAGAAATTGAGTTTGGGTGTGAATTGCCGATTGGTGTTTGGGAAGTTAGACACTGTGTTGCCAAATTGCTACTTGGGTGAGCAAGACTCTTAGTTGCCGATTAAGTGTCTGGGTTAAAGGAAATAGAAATGTCGACTATGAGACTCGACATTGGAATATTTGACGGAAAATGGGATTTCACCACTTGGAAGAAGAAAATGAGGGTTTTGCTTTCTCACCATAAGGTAGCCTTGGCGCTGGAACCGGATCCAGAAAAGTGGCCAAAGATGGAAAAGGAAACGAATGCCGAAATCCTGGAAGAGGCTTACAACCTGATTTTCCTTCACCTTGGAGATTCGGTCATAAGAAAGGTTGATGGAAAGGACACTGCCATTCAACTTTGGGGTAAACTCGAATCTCTATACTCTGTTATTTCTGCACCAAATTTAGTGTTCTTAAAAGGAAATTTGTTTAATTACAAGATGGACACAAATAAGTCTATAGATGATAATTTGGATGAATTCACGAAAATGACTCAAATCCTTAAAGGAACGGACCAAGCCCTAGGAGACTCTAGCGAAGCTATGATTCTATTAAATGCACTGCCTGAAGAATATAGTGTCGTTAAGAATTCCCTACAGTACACAGGAGTTGTACCTAGGCTAGACTTGGTGATATCTGGTATAAGGGCTAGAGAGTTAGAACTTAGAACCAGTAGGAGAGAAGGAGCGAACTTATTCGTGAAAGGAAAAAATGAAAGGAAATATAATGGTCCGAATAATCATCAGACTAATAACCAAAAACCTAAAGGGAATAAAAAGAATAAACAGGATAAGAATAAGAATAGTGACAAGAAGTGCTATCATTGTGGAAAGATGGGACACCTTAAAAGGAATTGTTATAAGTTCATTAGGGAACAAAAAAATGAAGGCAGCGCTACTGTGGCTGTGTCTAGTGATCACATTAGTAGAGAATGGATTCTGGAATCCGGGTGTTCCTTTCACATGAGTCCGTATAGGGACTGGTTTGTCAACTTTAGAAATTCTGACCAAGGGACTGTGTATATGGGTAATGACAATACTTGTAGGATACAGGGAGTTGGGGACATAACACTTAAACTCCATGATGGTAAAGTTAGGATACTTACTGACGTTAGATATGTACCTGACTTGAAACGAAACATGATATCACTAGGAACACTAGATGAATTAGGTTTCACATATAAAGCACACAAAGGAAACATGCACATATCTAAGGGTAAGAAACTGATCCTAACTGGTATAAAAAGAAATGGATTGTATGTTCTAAATGACCAACATGTATTCTCGGAAAAACCCATTTCTGCTTTAACTTCTAATGTTGATATGACTAATATATGGCACTTGAGACTTGGCCATATATGCCAGAAAGGAATGTAGGTACTCAGCAAGCAGGGACAATTTGGAAAGGACCAGTTGAAGCCACTTGAGTTTTGTGAGATCTGTGTGTTGGGCAAACAGCACAGACAGAGCTTCCCAACTGGAATTCACTTGTCAAAGACGAGTCTGGAGTATCTACATTATGATCTATGGGGACCAGCAAAGGTCCAGACTCATGGGGGTAAGAAATACTACTTTCTCTCTATTGTTGATGACTACAGTAGGAAGGTATGGACATCTTACTAAAATCAAATGATGAAACTTTGACTAAATTTAAAGAATGGAAAGTGTTAGTATAAAATCAAACTAGTAACAAAGTGAAAGTCTTGAGAACTGATAATGGCTTAGAATTTGTAATACTGAGTTTGATCAATACTGTACTAGTGAGGGTATCCTGAGACATAGGACTGTTAGAAACACCCCTCAACAGAATGGAGTTGCGGAAAGAATGAATAAAACTCTATTAGAAAAAATCAGATGTCTTTTATTTTCTTCCGAACTTCCAAGGCCTTTCTGGGGCGAGGCCCTTAATACTGCTACTCATCTAGTTAACTTGAGCCCCAATAGTTCCGTGCAGTTTAAGACACCAGGAGAAATCTGGTCTGGTAGGGCTCAGAAGCTTGCCCACCTTAGAGTATTTGGCTGTGAAGCTTATGCTCATCAGTCCATAGGTAAACTTGAACCGAGGTCAATCAAGTGTGTTTTCCTAGGATATCAAGAAGGGACAAAGGGGTATAGGTTATGGGAAAGGGAATCACTGGAGTCAAAATCATAGTTAGTCGGGATGTTATATTCAATGAACTTTGTTTTCCTTGTAAATCTACTAACAATAATGCAGGTGCCTTAGAAAAGGATCTAGCAGATTTTGATCTTGCAGGTGGAGCTCAGATGCAGGTGGAGCCAGTGACATCAATGACCGCTGATCAAGTAGGTGACATGTCAGGCATGGAGACATCTGAGGACACCCAGCCCAGAAGAAATAACCAGGAGGAAAACAGAAATGAAGTAGCAGATATACAAGAACAAAGTGAAGAGGACACAGTGGATCAATTGGATCAAACTGAGCAGCATGATGAAACACCACAAGACACATTGGCCAACTACCAGCTAGCAAGAGACAGAAGTAGGAGGCAGGTAAGGCCTCCTACCAGGTATGATTACTCAACTAATGATTTGTATTTCTGTGCATTAATATCAAGTCGTGAAATTAATGGGATTGAGCCTGCTAGCTTAGGAGAGGCATTAAAGTCTACCCATAAACTTGAATGGGAAGCGGCCATGAAAGACCTAGGTAGTGCAAAGAGAATCCTAAGTATGACCATTGATAGAGATAGAGGTAAGAATTGTCTTAAAATACATCAATACACACATTTGCAAAAGGTAGCATCTAGATTTAGTGTAAGTGGTTGTAAACCAGTTAGTCAGCCTCTTGCGAGTCACTTTATTTTTTCTAAATCACAAAGTCCTGCTAATAGGTCTGAGATGATAAAAATGGAAAATGTACCTTATGTCAATGCTATAGGTTCTGTGATGTATGCCATGATTAGTATTAGACCTGACTTATCATACGCTGTATCTTTATTGAGTAGGTTTATGTCTAATCCAGGTGGAGCACACTGGAGTGCTTTGCAGTGGTTGTTAAGATACATAAATACAACTGTTGATTATGGCTTATGTTTTAACAAATCTAACGCTTTAGACTTGGTAGGGTATGTTGATTCTGATTTTGCAGGTGACAGAGACTCGAGAAAGTCAACTACAGCTTACTATTTCACACTTGGTGGAAATTGCATTAGCTGGAAGTCAAGCCTGCAACCGTTGGTTACACTCTCAACTACCGAAGCGGAATATATAGTCATAACTGATGTGTTCAAGGAAGCGATTTGGCTTCAGGGTATCTTAACCGAAATACAACAGCTGCATGGTAAGACAGTTGTGTATTCTGACAGTCAGAGTGCAATACATCTGAGCAAGAATCCAGTACATCATGAGAGAACCAAGCATGTGGATGTGAAGTATCATTTTGTGCGGGAAATTATCTCAAGTGGTAAGATTGAGATAAAGAAGGTTCCAACTGAAGACAACCCATCTGACATGGGACAAAAATAGTGACTGCAACCAAACTCTCCCACTGCATGAAGCTGTTGCATGTGGGGGTTGGCTGACCTTGCAGCCGACATGAACGATGATGGAAGTAGGTGAGTTTGCTGTGCTATCTTGGCCTTAATGTGTCCTTGTATATGGTTGGGAGTGATGGATGTTTTTAGCTTCAAGGTGGAGATTGTAAAATGTGAAGCCTTTGTCATCCATTGGATAAGGGACACGTGGCGCAATCCTTACCGTTGTCCCAATTACATCAATTTTGCTCATCATATATAAAGGGGGCTTAGGTTGAGAATTAGTGAAGGTTTTTCATTAATTGTTTTACTCATATTTGTCTCCTATTTTTGGCTAAGTGTTAAGCCTTGTTCCTAGTCCAAGTTAGTGTAATCTTCAATTGGGAATTTGAGAGATTGACACTTTTAGAGATTAGGGTTTATTGAGAGATTGGGGAAATTATTGTTTGTAAACGGATTCAAGATTCTTGTGTAATCTTGAACTTGATTAGTGCAGCGAGCTCCTTGTTCCGGAGTTCAACGTGGATGTAGTCGGGATTTTTCCGGCGAACCACGGTAAAAATCTTGCATTCTTGATTGTCGATTGTTTTGTGTGACGAACGAATTCGCGACGAAATTCAACATTTTCATAGTCAGTCTCAAGTTCGAGAAAACAAAGAGAGTTATATTAGATCTCTATAATCAATATAAAATTTGTCGAATTTTTATAACACGGAGCCTAAATAAAATTATATTATTAGCTAGAGCAATCAAATGATCCAACCCTAACTAATGAGAAAAGACTTTTATTTGGTTTGGTGTCAATTAACGGATGTTTTTGTTCACTCATTAGTGGGGATGCCAATGAGTTGGGATGAGCCATGATTTTTCAGCCCTGGTCCTCTTCCGTATATACAACCGGGACAAAAATCGGCCGATCTCGTCCTATTTAGAATCTCATTTTTTCCCGTTAAAATCTAGTTCTATCCCGTTAAATCTCGTTTCATCCAGTAAAAATCCCTTTTCATTTTTCGCCACGTCTCGTTTTTCTAAAATCTCATCCTATCGTGTTAAAAATTTCGGAACATTTGTTTTTCCCATCCCGCTTATTAGTTATTAGTGGCCTATATGATGCAAATAGAAAACTATTAGGGCCTATATGATGCAAATGAAAACCTATGTCGTTATTTAGAAATATATAAACAATAGGGATGTGCATGATAATTATCTAAATATTTAACCCGCGAAGATTAATAATTAGATGATCAAACATAACGAATTTATCCTGAAAATAACAAGAAAAAATAAAATAAAAAGAACCGTACGTCTGTAATTGTAAGAGAGGGTCCCTGTGTAATTTGATTCGATGATCTCTCTCACACAGACGTGGAATTTGCTTCCAAGTTACCGCAAATATTGGAGAAAATCAAATTAAGTCCAGTGCTGCAACTGCAAGACCAAAATCTACGCTTGATCATCAAAGAAACATGAGAGGATTTTTGGACAAGAAAATGTTTGGGTGCGAATGCTTTTATTGGAGCAATATTACAATTTTGCCACCCGCAGAACCTGAACCCTTCTCATTGCCTGCTCCACTCCCCACATGGCCTCAAGGTATCGCAATTTGTGGATTAAAAAGTTTTGAGCTTTTTATGAATTCAGTTGTGGGGTTTGATTATTTTTGTTTAGGTCTTGTTTTTGGTTGATGGGTATATGGTATTTTTATGTAATTAGCTTATTTGATCTGGGTTCTTGGATTGTACCCTAATGTGTGGATCATGGGCTGATGTTGGTTTTTTGATGTGTGTATTTTATGTATCACATGCATATGCGGAAACTTGAGATGATTTGTTGAATGCCTAACATTTGAACATATTCTTTGTTTGTTCGTGTGAGTTGGTTCAGGTTTGTTTTGTCATTTTGGATGTGTGCAATTAATTTTCAGACTTATCTAAATATTGGTGGCTAGAAAAAAAAAACATAGAACTTAGTTCGCATTGGAATGAGCTTATTCAAATAGTTGGTTAGATTTTTTTCGTTGCGGATTATGGTTATTCAGAATGAAGTAATTCACATTTTTGTTTGTTTTTTCTTTTCTTTATCTGTCTCCATTGTGCACTGTATTTTCTTGGTCAAATATGGATGTCATCCTGCAAATCTGCTGCTTCTTTTTAAAAGTTTATCAATGATTCATCCAAATTGCTTGCATCTTTTATGACTGGATAACTCTTGGTTCTAGGAGCATAAGCATTCATGTTGAGGCAAAGTGATGAGATATGGTAGCAAACCTACTTATTTCTTAATGGACAATACTAGAGCAGAATAGTTAACAAAGTCCTGACCAAGACCAACCTGCAAATGTCGCATAGTGTTGCTGATAGATATTATCATCTCTCTTACATCTTTCGGTAGCCATTACTGAGATAAGCATTTCTATTTATATGATGCTAGTTCAATTTTTAAAGTACTGTCCACTAAATGAAATGTTTACCTAATCTTTTGTATCACAAGTTTAAGTCAGATTTCTTTTGGCTCTGGCTTTCTGTTATCACAATGAACAATATAACTGTATGTTTTCCTTATCAGGTCAAAGATTTGCTTCTGGAAGAATAAATCTTGGAGAAATAGAAGTTTGTAGGATTTCCAGGTTTAAGTTCATATGGAGCTTTAATCTTTTGCGGGACAAGAAAAAAGGCGTTACATTTTACGAACCAGTGGGAATCCCTGATGGATTTTATAGCCTTGGTCACTATTGCCAAGTAGACAGTAGGTCTTTGAGAGGTTTTGTACTTGTGGCCAGGGAGGTGGCGCCCACTGATGCAGAAGCTGCTCATACTTCAAGCCCTGTTAAGTCACCAGCTCTTCAAAAGCCCCTTGATTATACGTTAGTTTGGTGTTCAGATGATGGAGGCGAGGGGAGCTATGAAGCATGTGGTTTCTTCTGGCTACCGCAGCCTCCTGTTGGCTACAAGACCGTGGGATTTTTGGTTACCAACACCCCAAACAAACCTGAGTTGGATGAAGTTAGATGTGTTCGAGCTGATCTAACTGATAAATGTGAAGTTTATCACCTTATACTTGATACCATTTCTAAATTTGATCCATTTCAAGTTTGGAGCACAAGACCTTGTCACCGGGGAATGCAGGGTAGAGGTGTTTCTGTAGGGACATTTTTTTGCAGTAGCGATTGGATCTCTGGAGAAGAGTTGAATATCGCATGCCTAAAGAATTTAGATCCTGTGCTACATGCAATGCCGAACTTGGATCAGATTTATGCACTCATCAGGCATTATGGACCAACTGTATTCTTTCATCCTAAAGAAGTTTATTTGCCATCTTCTGTTTCATGGTTTTTCGAAAATGGAGCACTATTGTACAATGCTGGGGATTTGGATGGTGAGGCTATTGATCCTAGTGGCTCAAATTTGCCTGCTGGTGGTAGAAATGATGGAGAGTTTTGGATAGACCTACCAAGTGACGGTCGAAGAGAGTGTGTCAAATATGGAAACTTGGAAAGCGCAAAGCTTTATGTTCATGTGAAGCCTGCTCTTGGTGGAACATTCACTGACATTGCTATGTGGGTTTTTTGTCCCTTCAATGGACCAGGTACTCTGAAAGTTGGAATCATGAATATTGCTCTTAGCAAAATTGGACAGCATGTGGGTGACTGGGAGCATTTTACTCTCCGCATATGCAACTTTACTGGAGAGCTCTGGAGCATATACTTCTCTCAGCACAGTGGAGGTGAATGGGTAGCTGCTTATGATTTGGAATACATAGAGGGAAATAAAGCTATTGTTTACTCATCGAAAAGTGGACATGCAAGCTTTCCTCATCCAGGTACCTACCTTCAGGGGTCTGAAACACTTGGTGTTGGAATAAGAAATGATGCTGCTCGGAGTAATCTATACGTGGATTCAAGTATCCAATATGAACTTATTGCTGCAGAGTATCTTGGAGAAGGGGTTGTTGCTGAGCCTGGTTGGCTGCAGTTTATGAGAGAGTGGGGCCCGACTATTGTTTATGATTCCAAAACTGAGCTAGATAAGATAATCAAGCTTTTGCCCCTGCTGATTCGATATTCAGTGGAGAACGCATTTAATAAGTTGCCGTTGGAGCTGTACGGGGAGGAAGGGCCTTCTGGGCCAAAGGAGAAGAACAACTGGGTGGGCGACGAAAGAGGTTAAGTTCGTGTGGAAGACTCCTCTTTGATTATATAGTTCATATGCTGTTGTGTTCATATTACTCGGTTAGTAAATATATTTATTTTAGCCATAGTTGTGTAAGTATTTTAGATAGATAAGGTGTAGCTGGCATTCCAAGCAAGAGCTCTCTGGGAAGGAAGGCTATCTAATAGTGACATCCAAGTTTCTTTCTTTCTTTTTTTTTGTGTGACGATAAAGTTATTCCATTATGACCTGAAGGTCATATGTTCGAGTTGCGGAAATAGTATCTTTTTAAAAAAGTAAGGGTACTTGATTACATTAAATCCTTCTCAGAATCCACAAAATGGGAAGCCTCATGTGATGGATCATCTTTTATAAATTAGAAGAAACAGATTGATAAAATGGGAGAGATTATAGTACAATGAGTTTGTAACATAGTCTAGGAGCTAGAAGAAAAGAAATTATATTTTTATATTCAATAGTTCCCATAGCTGATAATTTGAATTTTATGTGGCACAGTAGAATTTATCTTGTGTTTCAGAATGAGGTGGTGTGCATTGTCAGTGTAATGACTTTCGACCTGAATTTTATTTTCTTTTATTTTTTGCAACATGTCAGTCAGGAATATAACTTAAAAGTGGTGTGTTTACATAATCTGAATTGTCAACCGTTATGTTTTTTACCCCTTAACAAAATAAATAAGCAAATAAAATATAACTGTGGGAATAAGATTTTCATTTTAACCATCCTATGAAACTAAGCAGTTGAATCGGCTATTAATCAGTAATTGTTAATGGAACAATTTAATTTGATTGAAAATTATCGATTTAATTTTCCACAAAAAAAAAATGGGGATTTTTAATCGATTAATCGTCGATTTTTTCAATTGATGTAGAAATGCTCATTTTCATTTCTTATTTTTCCGCATTTTTCTTCCGTTTAGAGAGTAGTCATCTCTCTCAACTTTATGATTGTTTAATAATTTGCATGATAAATGAATTATTTTTTGTAATTTTGGAGAATATTAAAAAATGAATTTTAATTTTTTTCCGAATTATACAAAAAATCAACTTTACACTTCCCAATTAATGTCTTAATATTTTCGATTAATCACATAATCATAAAAAATGAGACTCGTCATATATTTCCAAAATAAAGTAAGTTTGACCATCTTAGATTCGTAGTCCTATTACAGTCTGTAAAAAATGAAAGTAAAAACACTCACAAAATGTGTTTATGACAATTTAAAAAGTAGTTGGGTATGGTTTTCCCAAAAAAATTATCGTTACTATTAATAGAAAATGTGAATGATGAATTAAAGAGCAAATGGCGAGAGGTTGATATAATGAGTTTGGTGAACTGACTGACAATCGAGATCAACTCAAAACGCTGGGGCCTGTGCCAATACAACACAATTGCAAATACGAGAGAGAATAAAATGTTAGCGAGCAGGTTGAGTTCTTTCTTTAAGAGCTCTACAACTCCAAAGGCTTCCAGGTTCTTGATTTTCTTTACTTAATATGTTAATGGGTATTTTTGTTTGATTTTTACGTTATATGTTGTACTGGTTTTGGTGAAAAATGTAGATACTCGTTTTGTGAATTATTCTTAACTGAGTAAAGGGTTTTATTTTCTTTCATAGTATCTGTGTCCCAAAAGCTAATTTTGAAAGTTCTTTGAGATGTGAACTTTGGAGGATCAATATTTGCAATGTAGATTTTGTTTTGCTTTTCGAATGATGTGTATTATCACTCACCCCATTAGTTCGTTTTATCACTAACATAGTCCTTTGTGAAATGCAGCAAAGTCTGTGGATGAAGAAACGAGCAAGTCATTTGTCTTGATTACTGTTACGGGTGGTGTTGATGACCTTGCTGTTTATCATCGCTGTAGCAGGTTTGTGTTTCTTAACCTGAGATAGCCGTAGAGTTACAGAACTTGTAGGCTTTGTTTGATCAACCGGAGAATCTAATTGGGTATTCGCTGCATTAAGGACAATTTTGCTTCCTCTTGGTACATCCAAAGAGTGTTGCTTGCTTGTTAGGTTCAGGACTTTATATCTGATTAGACCTCGCCAACGGCAGTGTTCTAAAACGAGCTAGGCGCTAGTCGGGCAGCGACCCAGCGCCTAGGGCGGGGCCTAGGCAATTAGTCGGCAAACAGTTGAAAATATAATATTTTTCAACATCATAATTCATAAATAATTCAAATCATATAAATTCAATCAAAATGTAATAAAACATAAAACCATTAATCAAGTCAATCAACCATATAATGATATAAAACATCATTTAACTAAGTTCATGTCCATCAACTTTTAACAAAGTTAAATATAACTAAATATATAATTCTTCTTCATCTACTTCAAACTCATCATCCTTAGATTCTTCATCAGAATCAAAATTTTCTTCATCAAGTTCTCTGTATTCAGCATTTCTAACGTTTTTTTCGAGGTTATAACATTTCATCTGCCCCAGATGCTTCTCCAACCATCCTCCAAGTAAGCCCCGAACTGGACTCTACTTCTTCATCATCACCAGAGTCACCACTCTCAACAATCCATCCTTGTGCATTAGTTATAGTAGCATCTTTAATGCCAATTTGAAGAACAAACACAAAAGGGAGAAGGATTTGAAATTGGCATTAAAGGAAACAAGGACAATTTCAAATCCAATTTCAAATCCTTCTCCCTTTTGTGTTTGTTCTTCAACTTGGCATTAAAGGAAACAAAGACAAGATTGTTTAACTGATTCACTTCTAGTCTATTCCTTTTATTCGTGTGAATCTACATAAATAATTTAAATAAATCAATTAATATTAATAATAACAAAATAAAACAATCAAATATTTAGCTAATGTTAAATATTTACCCCCTCAAAAGTGCTCCAATTTCATTAGCACCCGGATGAACTAGTGGTTAATAAAAGTATCATTTTTGCCATTTTAGCAAGTTACGTGTATGATGTCCATATGTACGTCACCATGAAACTACAAATTAACATAAATAGTTTGAATGAAATATAATAAATCTTATATATTTTGCAAAATAATTCAAATGAATACTTTATTTTTACCTGGATTAAAAACATCAATCGATACCCGACATGCTTTGGCCGCCACTTCTCTACCAAAAGCTTCATATTTTGTCTTATACGAAGCCAACTCCTCATTCATCACCTTACTTTGCATGTCAATGTCATTGGGAAAGGGAAGCCTCCACAACCGTAAATACCCCATCCATTACATTCACATCGTACTCAATACTTGTATCCTTATAGTAGTAGTAAGGATTTAATAAATAAGCAACACAATTCAATTGAGTATCAAGTCACCCTTCAATTTTACGATCAATAATCTCCAAGATTGGCCGATAATTACTCTCAATATTGTTCAATGCATATTTTATCTCTTCTTTTGTATTCTTTAGCTCTCCATATACAAAGCCCATAGATGGCTTTCTATCCCATCAATTAATCGAAGCACCCTCACCAAATGTGCAAACACCTTCAAACACTGGGTCACCCCATTCCAAAAAGAGACACTCATCACTGTGGCAAATGCAGCTTTCCCTTTAGCTTGCTTCGACCATATGCACGCATCCCATTCTGTGCTAGCAAACATGGTTCGCAAACTTTCTTTTTTCTCGATCAAACTTTGTAAGGTTAAGAAAGATGAGGCAAACCTAGTTACTCCCGATCTGACTATGTCTCTCTGTTTTGTAAACGATCTCATCATGGACAAAATCTTGTGATGGGCATACACGAAAATGGTGAAAGTCTTGGCACTATCAATGGTTTTTTTGTACCTCGGTAATTTCCCAATACTTTCAAGCATGAGGTTTATGGTGTGAGTAGCACATGAACTCCAAAAAATATGTGGCATCTTCACCTTCAATAACTTTGCCGCGGCCATATTGATAGAGGCATTGTCTGTTACAACTTGAACCACATTTTCCGCCCCCACTTGTTCAATGCCCGTCATAACATACTCATAAATGTTCTCAGCAATATGCGCCACATCAGAACTTTCCTTGGAAGAAAGGAAAGTGGTACATATTGTGGAATTAACACACAAAATTATGATACTTCTCCTTTTCCTATCACTCAAAGCATCTGTCATGATAGAACACTCGTTCTCCTTTCACTTATTCTCATGTTGTTGTATAAAATCTTTAACACTTTCAACTTTCTCTTTCAATAATGGCTCATTCAATTCATATTGGCTAGGACCTCTGAAACCCGGTCCAAATTGACCAACTGCTTCCATCATCGCTATCCATCTATCATTGTCAATGGCATTGAACGGAATACCAGATTCATAAACCCACTTAGCAACAAATCGCTTCACATTATGTGTTTTTTTTTTTTAAAAAGCGCTTCATTAATATTTTATTGTCGCATTGTTTTACCATCACTAGCTGAAGAATCATGAGGGGTTTGTTGGGTTTCTACTATAGTCCCAAGATCAATTAAGCAATTTAAACGTGTGAATACAACAAAGTTAAGTTGCGGAAATACTCACTTTGATCGGATTTGCGATGCGTCGAACAAAAAAAATTGCTCCTCCTCGAAGCTCACGGCTTTGGCTCTCTTTGATGCTCCATGGATGATCTCCAAGCTCCAAGCTTTATCAATGGATTCCATGCTCAAGGGTTTGTTTCCCTATCACCTTTGGATGACTCTTTAGTATGCTAGCACTCGGAAAAATTTACCGCAAATCCTTCCTTAAGCTTCTTGATATTCTCGGCCAAGCCAAGAAAATAAGAAAGCAAATGGCCCTTGGCCGAAACTTGAGAGGAGAGAGGAGGAAGATGAAGTTGTGTCTTTAGTTTTTGATTTTCAAAAAACAAATACCAATTACACTTTCCAAAAAATGTACAAGCCATTAAAAGCCTTCCATCAACTATTCACATCAATCAATGATGACAAGCATCAATTCACTCAAAGTGATGTGACTTTCATCACTTGATTGACTAGTGATTTGACGCTTGATGTGACTTGTGGGCCCCACTTGATTCGAAATACGAGTGGGCCCGCAAACTCTCCCGGGCTCGGGTTCGCTAATTCCAAATTAACGAATTTTCCGTTGCGACGTACTTAAATCAAATTTAATTAAATAATTTTGCCTAGCAAAATTACTATTCACTTCGCTAACGAATTAATTCTAAATTAATTCGTTCACCCAAATTAAAATCTAATTTTAATTCCGCGTCGAAATCTAATTTCGTATAATATATCGAATATATTATTTTATCGATTAATTCCAAATTAATCGTTCTCTCTCTTTCAATAATATTTTATCCTAGATAAAATATCTCTGTAATTAATCCTAGATTAATTTTCTCTCCCTATTAATTAATCTCAGATTAATTATGTGTGAGTCATACGTCATCGGTGAATCTTCGGGAAGCGACCCATGAGATCCCCGGATATGTTGGCAGTAAATCCGGTCGTCGGACTATCCGAACACGTACGTACCTAGTACTACGTTTTTACCGATTTACAAGACATGGTTGGCTTCTAGCAAAGCACCGTGCCTACCCAATTCTCCAGAAATATTTTTAAAGGAATATGTGATCTATATCAGGCGTAGTATACGTAGTATTGCGTATTGCGATCCAGTATCGGATGTCACGTGCTAGGCCTGGGGCTCGAATTATGTTTGCCCCGTACGAAGCACATGTCGGATCTCTGGTAACTGGTCTCTATAATCGGATAACATGACCTAGTCATATTATCCCGATAGCTGCAGCATATAAGAGCATCAGTTCCGTATCCTACGTGATCAGCATATCCACTATGACTGGAGTGATACTTCCATCTCGACATCACACCCAATATACTACGATTCTCAATATACCCAGAAGAGGCGTACATAGAACCGGTCAAAGCCTTAGACGACCAAAACCAAAGTATATTGATTGTCGCAAGTATTAACGGTGCAAGTCTCAGGTTAAGACCAAATACACCTACCCTGATTCGGACTCCCAAGGACACACAGTCATACTACCAATGAGATTCTGAGGGGTCTATCCAGAGCGAAGCTGTTTCCGTACCATCGGTAAACACAACCTCCTATCACACTTGCATAAGTATCCAATACTTAAATATATGAGAACTATGTCGTTATGCTCTCACAACGCGCACAAGTGTAATACTAGTCTATTCTGCATTATCGATGTCCAATCTCGATAATACTACGACTAGGGATTATTTAATGATTAAACCTTTGTGGATTGATACTGTCTCATATCATCTCAATCCGGAACTAATCATAAGGACCTTTTATCATTTATATATCCCGATAATCCAATTACAAATGAATAAAAGAGCAATTTCCTTTTTGTCACATAGTTAATTTGTACAACAACACCATGTTCTGTACAAATAGTGATGCTATGGGTCATCATTGTCCAACAATCTCCCACTTGGCCTATAGCCAATTACTCAAGTGTCTTACACTTGAACTATGTCGGTTCGCTCAAACTTCTGCTGAGAAGTGCTTTCGTCAGCGGATTTGCAAAGTTATCATCTGATGCGATTTATTCGATTATCACATCGCCACGATGTATGATCCGAACGAATCAGATGAACAGTTGAAGTATATACTCGGATAGTTGATGAGAACATTAATTCTTTAGCCTGTACTGTAGCCTAGCTCAGCTGCTAACATAACTACTCCTAATCCAATTAGGATTATTAAGATCCAAATGGCTTCTATTGCTGTCTCAGCTGCAGCAATATTCCGCTTTTGTTGTTTATTCGGTAACAATATCTTGCTTGGAAGATTTCCAGCTCACTATTTCATTATTCAAACTATATAATACCTTTATTACGACTTATAGTCATTTTTATCGGTTAGGAAACTTGCAACGGTGAACCCACTCACTTCAAGTTCTCCTTCTCCATAACTTAAGAAAGCATCTTGAGTTCATCTAAGATACTATAGGATGTTCTTAACATCAATCCAATGACTATCACTTGGATTGGCCTGATTGTGACTCCGTATGCTCAAAGCATGTGAGATACCAGGTCGCGTACATATATTTCAATGTACGAGTTCTCGGAGAGTGCCAACAACTTTTAGATCTATCCCAATAGATCTTTATTCCTAAAATAAAGGTTGTTTCTCCCAAGTAGTCTACGGAGAATTTTCATGAAAGCCAAGCTTTCACCGATTGTATTATGGGAATGTCATTTCCAAGAAATGATATATCATCATTTTATAGGACAGTCACTGTCAGTGCGCTCCCACTAACCTCCTTATATACACAAGAATCATATTCGTTTTTGAATTAAATCATACACCATTATGATTACATCAAAACGATATAGTTCCAAGAACGTAATGCTTGCTTCAATCCATAAATGGATCGAATAACCTACAAACCTTGTTTGCTTATTTTGGTACGACAAAACCGTCAGGATGTTTTAAACATCCTCCAAAAGGTTTCCGTTTAAGGAAAGCGATTTTGACGTTCAGCTGCCATATTTCATAAATGAAACATGCAACATTAGCAAGCATTATCCAAATGGATTTAACCATGGCAACGAGTAAAAGGTTTCGTTGTAATCGACACAATGTTGATAACGATACCTTTTCGCTACAAGCCTAGCTTAGTACGTTGGTATGTAGCCATCCATGTATGTCTTCCTTGAAGACTTATATGGTACTAACAGACACAATGTCTTCAAGTACATCAATCAGTGTCTAAACTTGGTTGGTATACATGGAAACCATTTCGGACATCATGACACTTTGCCATGAAATGAGTCGATACCGTTGTATCACTTCCTCATACGTAGTCAGTTCGTATTCCTCAATAAGATGACATCTTTACGAGGTGAGATCAGAAACCCATACCTCCCATGTTGTTTTCTGACTCTCTCCGACTTACGCGGTTCTTGTGTATTCGAAGATAATGGTACAGTTTCATCCTTGATGAACTATTTGTGTTCCATTAATGAATCGGTGCCTGGAATAGTATTATTCCGATTTTCATCAAGTTTTACTTTCCTCCCACTTACCACTGCATATAAGTATTCCTCTTAGGAAAACCGCATGGCGAGCAACAATTATATTGTTCTCTTGTGAGTTGTATAAGTACTATACTTTGGTTACCCTAGGATAACCTACAATTAGGCACTTATCCGATTTGGGTTTTAGTTTGGTATCATCCAAACATATGCCCAGCATTCCCAAATCTTCAGGAATGAGAAAACCCGGTTTCTTTCCTGTTTATATCTAATATGAATTATGTCTAACAGATTTTCATGGAACCTTATTCAAAATAAGTGTTTTGCACTGTTTAATGCGTATCCCTTGAAGGAAAATGGTAGCTCAGAGCAACTCATGATTAACCTTACTATGTCCAACAAGGTTCGGTTTCTCCGTTCGGACATACCGCTCAATTGAGGTGTTCCGGGAGAAGTCCACATTGAAAGAATACTATACTCTTTCAAGTGTTTTCGAGAAACGTATTGCTTAAGTATTTTCCATCATGGTCTAATCATAATGTTTTAATACTTTAGCCGATCTGTTTATCTACTTCGTGTCGAAACTCTTTGAATTATCAAAAGTTTCCGATTCGTGTTTCAAAGAAACACATAACCATAACGCGATGCCACATCCGTAAAGGTTACGAAGTGTTCATATCCACCTCTAGCCTAGCTAGATATGGGCCCACTTACGTCACTATGAACGAGGGCTAACAGATCGGTAGCACACTTGCACTTTTACCAAGTAAAATGTGTTTTAGGCACTTTGCCTAATAAATTAGATTCGTAGACATTATTTGAATAGAATCAAATCTGTTCTAGTATCCACTCTTCAAAAGTGTGGATATACGAGTCTTGTTTAATGTGTCCCAAACAACAATGCCACAAATAAGTCTCAACTGATTAATTCAGTTTGAGCCATTTGTTTGTCATGTTATACGTTTGAGATTCATTTATATTCAAAATATAAATACTGTTATTCACATCTAATGTGTTTATATCTCAATATCATCTTTATAAAATAAAATACTTTAGTGTTCTAGAATATAAAGGTATACCCGCAACGAGTTTAACCCTGATATAGAGATAATGTTTCTAGTCAAACTAGTTACATTGTAACAGTTTCCTAATTTAAGTACATACCCGAAGGGTAGTTCCTAAACTTAGGTATCTACGGTTAAAACAACGACTCTCGTCCCGTTTCCGATTTGCAGATAAATCTCGACTGAAGTCAGTATCCTGCTTATCAGCAGATTCTGCACATCAGTACATATATTATGTACCACATCTAGTATCAAAATCCAATTTTGAAACTAATAGCGAACATGTTTATGACAAACATACTTGAAGCCGGAGTCTTGCCCCGCCTTCACTTCTTTCATGTCTGCCTTGTCCATACGACAGTCACGCATCTAGTGACCTCGTTTGCCATAATTTAGGAAGACATCTTGGGATATGTCTCTTGTCTTCATAGAAGACTGTGATGATTTTGCCTTTGCCCATTTTAGAAGCTCTGGCTCTGCCTCCTAGAGCATAGTCATCAACTCTCCAAGAGTTTACTCTTGGTTCATAATGAACCTGCCCTAGCTTTCGGGTAGAGACTATAAGATCAAATCTTTGGTAGTCTCAGCCACGTAGGTAATGCCTAGCTAACCTAGCTGATCGATGTTAGCAATCATCAGCGACACCTTGTGCTCGACAGATGTACCTTCTGACATACATGATCGAAAGAGCTTCTTATGCAATAGGTTGCTCTATCAAATAGAGTAACTTCTTAGTTTCCAGGACTATCCTGAAGTTTTATTCCCAATCTGAAAATTAAAGTCGTCGTTAATGACATTTTTACTCAGGTTTATGTTTTAAACGCTAATCTTTCAGTTATCTTGATTGCTATAGTCCAACTATCCAATCAACGATTTTAGGTACTATTTAATATAATGATTACTATAGTCTAACTATATAATCAACTATAATTTAATTATTTAAATTCAAATATATTGATTACTATAATCCAATTATATAATCAACTACAATTGAAATAGTTTGAATACAGTCCAACTGTTTATTTAAAACAACAATTAAATATTAGTCCAACTAATATATTTATGTATTGACGAAAAATTGAAATGAGAGCGTATTGGCAAGTATCTAAACGAAATTGCAAATTTAATATTGCCTCCCACAATTTTTCGGTTCTAACCCTCTGTTGAGTACTCGGGAAACCTTGTTTCCTAGTGGGCTAGGATCCCGTTAAATAACACACAACCTTGACTTTGGCCAAAAAATTGTATGATATGTAACTAGGTGGATCTCTAAGATCAATTGGATCTCATCCAATTCCTAGATCCAATAGGTGGACATCCAAGTCTGAAACATATATCTTATATATGTCAATATATCCAATATATTCCCTAACATTTTTCCTCTGAATCAATTAAGCCTTGGCTTTGGCACAACAAACTTAATGATTCCAATTATGCGGGACCCATTAACCTTGAAAAGCTTCGTAATCGATGTCGATGGACAAGAAATGATCTTGACTTTGGCCAACAAATCACAACTTGGACAAGACATGCGATATGGAACAAAGCCTTCATGATTCAAACACATCCGCGATGGACAAAGGTCTTGACTTTGGCCAACAAACCAGAGCCAATCTTGGATCTTGAGAATGAATCATTCAATGGAAGGAAAAACGCTTAATATATGTTGAGGGTTTTTCACGTAATTGGCAACCAATTAATTATCTTTGATTAGGTCTCATCATACACCCTTAAGCATGCATTCTAAAAGCATAATAAGGCGCGATAAATAAATTTAATAATGATATGCAGATGGATATTTAAAACACTTTGTTCCTAGAACAAATCTCTCCATTTTCCTCTCTCCCGCTAGCACAATATTTACTTCTACCCGATTACATAACACTTCTAAAAAAATCTCATTTACATTGAGGGGAATAGGTGAGAAGAGAAATACAAAGAGTCAATAGGTAATAGGCGGGACACACAGGTCCAATTTAATAAATTCTAAATTTATTACAATAATTCCAAAATTGCCCTTACCCATCTAATATCCATCTGATATACATTATGCATACATCACATTCATATATTCACACAAAGCATGTTATCAATCTAATCCAATTAATTAATCTGAAATTAATGACCATCCAATGTTCAAACAACGATTTGATTTGTGCAAGTCCGACTCGTTTAAGAATAAGTACTCAAAGTACGAATTCTTGAAATATATCAAACTACAATATTAAATCCAATTTAATTTGCATTCAATACTAATTCTTTATTTAATTCCAAATTAAATAATTACACTTTATTAATGTGCCTTTAGCGACTTAGATTCTAAATCTAATCTTTACGGGTCTCAAAGCCCAATTAACATCTAATGTCAATTTAATTAAATTCCAATGGGCTTTCAATTAATTTCTTAAGGCATGAACTTTGGTCAATATGGGTCAAACTCAAATACCAAAGCCCAATTAAGGAATCACCCTTATTTGTCAAGAAACCAATTTGGCCCATTAGGCCCAATTAAAATATTAAAGGCCCATTTAATTATATTTGGACTTTATGGATATGGTTTTGGATCCAACCAATTAACCAAACCAAACTTGGCCCAACCAAGCCCATTAAGCCCAGATAAAACTTTACAAACCCAATTCCAAATTCAGCCCAATTAATTAAATTATAAAATTCCAAATTTCACAATTAAATTAATCTAAAGTGTATAGCCATAATTAATTAACCAAATTAACATTTCCAAAATACCAATTTACATAATTAATTATGCTAATCATCATCAACACATGTCCAACATTATTGAATCAAAAATCAATCATTTTCCATGCTTCTTATTCACAGCAATTAGGGGTTTTTGTTCGATTTCGATTTCAATCAAATTAAATCCTAAATCAACATTTCCCAAGTCTTTCAAACTCATCCAATGATTCAAAAAACAAAAATCACCATGACATTAGGGCAAGCTCACATTCGGCCAAACCAAACTTTTGGGGAAAATTTGATCCAATTCAATTTTCATCAAATTGATCACAAATAACTCCTAGTTATCATCAAATTGATCACAAATAACTCCTAGTTATTCAAGCATACTCAAACAATCAATTTCATCCAAACATGCTCAAATCAATTTTACCAAATTTTACCCTAAATCCATTTTCATGCTTAAACAAGGCTCTTGATACCATTGTTGGGTTTCTACTATAGTCCCAAGATCAATTAAGCAATTTAAACGTGTGAATACAACAAAGTTAAGTTGCGGAAATACTCACTTTGATCGGATTTGCGATGCGTCGAACAATAAAAATTGCTCATCCTTGAAGCTCACGGCTTTGGCTCTATTTGATGCTCCATGGATGATCTCCAAGCTCCAAGCTTTATCAATGTATTCCATGCTCAAGGGTTTGTTTCCCTATCACCTTTGGATGACTCTTTAGTGTGCTAGCACTCGGAAAAATTTGCCGCAAATCCTTCCTTAAGCTTCTTGATATTCTCGGCCAAGCCAAGAAAATAAGAAAGAAAATGGCCCTTGGCCGAAACTTGAGAGGAGAGAGGAGGAAGATGAAGTTGTGTCTTTAGTTTTTGATTTTCGAAAAACAAATACCAATTACACTTTCCAAAAAATGTACAAGCCATTAAAAGCCTTCCATCAACTATTCACATCAATCAATGATGACAAGCATCACTTCACTCAAAGTGATGTGACTTCCATCACTTGATTGACTAGTGATTTGACGCTTGATGTGACTTGTGGGACCCAATTGATTCGAAATGCGAGTGGGCCCGCAAACTCTCACGGGCTCAGGTTCGCTAATTCCAAATTAATGAATTTTCTGTTGCGACGTAATTAAATCAAATTTAATTAAATAATTTTGCCTAGCAAAATTACTATTCACGTCGCTAACGAATTAATTCTAAATTAATTTGTTCGCCCAAATTAAAATCTAATTTTATTTTCCCGTCGAAATCTAGTTTCGTATAATATATCGAATATATTATTTTATCGATTAATTCCAAATTAATCGTTCTCTCTCTTTCAATAATACTTTATCATAGATAAAATATCTCCGTAATTAATCCTAGATTAATTTTCTCTCTATTAATTAATCCCAGATTAATTATGTGCGAGTCATACGTCATCGGTGAATCTTCGGGGAGCGACCCATGAGATCCTCGGATATGTTGGCAGTAAATCCGGTCGTCGGACTATCCGAACACGTACGTACCTAGTACTACGTTTTTACCGATTTACAAGACATGGTTGGCTTCTAGCAAAGCACCGTGCCTAGCCAATTCTCCAGAAATATTCTTAAAGGAATATGTGATCTATATCAGGAGTAGTATACGTAGTATTGCGTATTGCGATCCAGTATCGGATGTCACGTGCTAGGCCTGAGGCTGGAATTGTGTCTGCCCCGTACGAAGCACATGTCGGATCATTGGTAACTAGTCTCTATAATCGGATAAACATGACCTAGTCATATTATCCCGATAGCTGCAGCATATAAGAGCACCAGTTCTGTATCATACGTGATCATCATCTCCACTATGACTGGAGTGATACTTCCATATCGACATCACACCCAATACACTATGATTCTCAATATACCCAGAAGAGGCGTACACAAAACCGGTTAGAGCCTTGGACGACCAAAACCAAAGTATATTGATTGTCGCAAGTATTAACGGTGCAAGTCTCAGGTTAAGACCAAATACACCTACCCTGATTCGGACTCCCAAGGACACACAGTCATACTACCAATGAGATTCTGAGGGGTCTATCCAGAGCGAAGCTGTTTCCGTACCATCGGTAAACACAACCTCCTATCACACTTGCATAAGTATCCAATACTTAAATATATGAGAACTATGTCGTTATGCTCTCACAACGCGCACAAGTGTAATACTAGTCTATTCTGCATTATCGATGTCCAATCTCGATAATACTACGACTAGGGATTATTTAATGATTAAACCTTTATGGATTGATATTGTCTCATATCATCTCAATCTGGAACTAATCATAAGGACCTTTTATCATTTATATATCCCGATAATCCAATTACTAATGATAAAAGAGCAATTTCCTTTGTCACATAGTTAATTTGTACAACAACACCATGTTTTGTACAAATAGTGATACTATTGGTCATAATTGTCCAATAATCTCCCACTTGGCCTATAGCCAATCACTCAAGTGTCCTACACTTGAACTATGTACGGTTCGTTCAAATTTCTGCTGAGAAAGTGCTTTCATCAGCGGATTTGTAAAGTTATCATCTGATGCGATATATTCGATCATCACATCGCCACGATGTATGATCCGAACGAATCAGATGAACAGTTGAAGTATATACTCGGATCGTTGATTAGACCATTAATTCTTTAGCCTGTGATGTAGCCTAGCTCAGCTGCTAACAGAACTACTCATAATCCAATTAGGATTATTAAGATCCAAATGGCTTCTATTGCTGCCTCAGCTGCAGCAATATTCCGTTTTTGTTGTTTATTCGGTAACAGTATCTTGCTTGGAAGATTTCCAGCTCATTGTTTCGTTATTCAAACTATATAGTACCTTTATTACGACTTATAGTCGTTTTTATCGGTTAGGAAACTTGCAACGGTGAACCCAGTCACTTCAAGTTCTTCTCCTCTATAGCTTAAGAAAGCATCTTTAGTTCATCTAAGATACTATAGGATGTTCTTAACATCAATCCAGTGACTATCACTTGGATTGGCCTGATTGTGACTCCATATGCTCAAAGCATGTGAGATACCAGGTCGCGTACATATATTTCATTGTACGAGTTCTCGGAGAGTGCCAAAAACTTTTAGATCTATCACAGTAGATCTTTATTCCTAGAATAAATGTTGTTTCTCCCAGGTAGTCTACGGAGAATTTTCATGAAAGCCAAGCTTTCACCGATTGTATTATGGGAATGTCATTTCCAATAAATAATATATCATCATTTTATAGGACAGTCACTGTCAGTGCGCTCCCACTAACCTTCTTATATACACAAGAATCATATTCGTTTTTGAATTAAATCATACACCATTATGATTACATCAAAACGATATAGTTCCAAGAACGTAATGCTTGCTTCAATCCATAAATGGATCAAATAACCTGCAAACCTTATTTACTTGTTTTGGTAGGACAAAATCGTCAGGATGTTTTAAACATCCTCCAAAAGATTTCCGTTTAAGGAAAGCGATTTTGACGTTCAGCTGCCATATTTCATAAAAGAAACATGCAGCATTAGCAAGCATTATCCAAATGGATTTAACCATGGCAACGAGTAAAAGGTTTCGTCGTAATCGACACAATGTTGATAACGATACCTTTTCGCTACAAGCCTAGTTTAGTACTTTGGTATGTTGCCATCCATGTATGTCTTCCTTGAAGACTTATATAGTACTAACATGCACAATGCCTTCAACTACATCAATCAGTGTCCAAACTTGGTTGGTCTACATGGAATCCATTTCGGACATCATGACATTTTGCCATGAAAGGAGTCGATACCTTGTATCACTTCCTCATACGTAGTCAGTTCGTATTCCTCAATAAGATTGACATCTTTACGAGGTGAGATCAGAAACTCATACCTCCCAGGTTGTTTTTTAACTCTCTCCGACTTACGCGGTTCTTGTGTATTCGAAGATAATTGTACAGTTTCATCATTGATGAACTGTTTGTGTTCCATTAAGGAATCGGTGCCTGGAATAGTATTACTCTGATTTTCATCAAGTTTTACTTTCCTCCCACTTACCACTGCATATAGGTATTCCTCTTAGGAAAACCGCATGGCGAGCAATAATTACATTGTTCTCTTACGAGTTGTATAAGTACTATACTTTGGTTACCCTAGGATAACCTACAATTAGGCATTTATCCAATTTGGGTTTTAGTTTGGTATCATCCAAACATATGCCCAGCATTCCCAAATCTTCAGGAATGAGAAAACCCGGTTTCTTTCCTGTTCATATCTAATATGAATTCTGTCTAACAAATTTTCATGGAACCTTATTCAAAATAAGTGTTGCACTGTTTAATGCGTATCCCTTGAAGGAAAATGGTAGCTCAGAGCGACTCATGATTAACCTTACTATGTCCAACAAGGTTCGGTTTCTCCGTTCGGACATACCGCTCAATTGAGGTGTTCCGGGAGAAGTCCACATTGAAAGAATATTATACTCTTTCAAGTGTTCGAGAAACTTATTGCTTAAGTATTTTCCATCATGGTCTAATCATGATGTTTTAATACTTTAGCCGATCTGTTTATCTACTTCGTGTCGAAACTCTTTGAATTATCAAAAGTTTCCGATTCGTGTTTCAAAAGAAACACATAACCATAACGCGATGCCACATCCGTAAAGGTTACGAAGTGTTCATATCCACCTCTAGCCTAGCTAGATATGGGCCCACTTACGTCACTATGAACGAGGGCTAACAGATCGGTGGCACTTGCACTTTTACCAAGTAAAAGGTGGTTTAGGCACTTTGCCTAATAAACTAGATTCGTAGACATTATTTGAATAGAATCAAATATGTTCTAGTATCCACTCTTCAAAAGTGTGGATATACGAGTCTTGTTTAATGTGTCCCAGACAACAATGCCACAATTAAGTCTCAACTGATTAATTCAGTTTGAGCCATTTGTTTGTCATGTTATACGTTTGAGATTCATTTATATTCAAAATATAAATATTGTTATTCACATCTAATGTGTTTATCTCAATATAATTTTTATAAAATAAAACACTTTAGTGTTCTAGAATATAAAGGTATACCCGCAACGAGTTTAACCCTGATATAGAGATAATGTTTCTAGTCAAACTAGTTACATTGTAACAGTTTCCTAATTTAAGTACATACCCGAAGGGTAGTTCCTAAACTTAGGTATCTACGGTTAAAATAACGACTCTCGTCCCGTTTCTGATTCGCAGATAAATCTCGACTGAAGTCAGTATCCTGCTTATCAGCAGATTATGCACATCAGTACATATATTATGTACCACATCTAGTATTAAAATCCAATTTTGAAACTAATAGCGAACATGTTTATGACAAACATACTTGAAGCAGGAGCCTTGCCCCGCCTTCACTTCCTTCATGTCTGCCTTGTCCATACGACAGTCACGCATCTAGTGACCCCGTTTGCCATAATTTAGGCAGACATCTTGGGATATGTCTCTTGTCTTTCTTAGAAGACTATGATGATTTTGCCTTTGCCCATTTTAGAAGCTCTGGCTCTGCCTCCTAGAGCATAGCCATCAACTCTCCAAGAGTTTACTCTTGGTTCATAATGAACCTGCCCCAGCTTTCGGGTAGAGACTATAAGATCAAATCTTTGGTAGTCTCAGCCACGTTGGTAATGCCTAGCTAACCTAGCTGATCGATGTCAGCAATCATCTGCGACACCTTGTGCTCGACAGATATACCATCTGACATACATGAGCGAAAGAGCTTCTTATGCAATTTGTACTTGAAAGATCTAAGAATAGATCTATGAATATCTTTAATTTCATCATCTTGGTACAAGAATCTAATCCTTAATTTTGACAACGAAATTAAAGTGTCATTGCATTAAATACAAGGATTGAGCACTAAAGTCATCATTACATGAGTATTCCAAATATCATGCTCAACTCCGGGCTTAGGTCCAAGAGGTTGCTCTATCAAATAGAGTAACTTCTTAGTTTCCAGGACTATCCTGAAGTTTTATTCCCAATCTGAAAATTAAAGTCGTTTAATGACATTTTTACTCAGGTTTATGTTTTAAATGCTAATCTTTCAGTTATCTTGATTGCTATAGTCCAACTATCCAATCAACGATTTTAGGTACTATTTAATATAATGATTACTATAGTCTAACTATATAATCAACTATAATTTAATTATTTAAATTCAAATATATTGATTACTATAATCCAATTATATAATCAACTACAATTGAAATAGTTTGAATACAGTCCAACTGTTTAGTTAAAACAACAATTAAATATTAGTCCAACTAATATATTTATGTATTGACGAAAAATTGAAATGAAAGCGTATTGGCAAGTATCTAAACGAAATTGCAAATTTAATATTTGCCTCCCACAATTTTTCGGCGAGCCTCTAACCCTCTGTTGAGTACTCGGGAAACCTTGTTTCCTAGTGGGTTAGGATCCCGTTAAATAACACACAACCTTGACTTTGGCCAACAAATTGTATGATATTTATCTAGGTAGATCTCTAAGATCAATTGGATCTCATCCAATTCCTAGATCTAGTTGGTGGACATCCAAGTCCGAAACATATATCTTATATATGCCAATATATCCAATATATTCCATAACATTTTTCCTCTGAATCAATTAAGCATTGGCTTTGGCACAACAAACTTAATGATTCCAGTTAAGCGGGACTCATTGACCTTGGAAAGCTTCGTAATCGATGTCGATGGACAAGAAATGATCTTGACTTTGGCCAACAAATCACAACTTGGACAAGACATGCGATATGGAACAAAGCCTTCATGATTCAAACACATCCGCGATGGACAAAGGTCTTGACTTTGGCCAACAAACCAGTGCCAATCTTGGATCTTGAGAATGAATCATTCAATGGAAGGAAAAACGCTTAATATATGTTGAGGGTTTTTCACGTAATTGGCAACCAATTAATTATCTTTGATTAGGTCTCATCATACACCCTTAAGTATGCAGTCTAAAAGCATAATAAGGCGTGATAAATAAATTTAATAATGATATGCGGATGGATATTTAAAACACTTTGTTCCTAGAAAAAATCTCTCCATTTTCCTCTCTCTCGCTAGCACAATATTTACTTCTACCCGATTACATAACACTTCTAAAGAAACCTCATTTACATTGAGGGGAATATGTGAGAAGAGAAATACAAAGAGTCAATAGGTAATAGGCGGGACACACAGGTCCAATTTAATAAATTCTAAATTTATTACAATAATTTACAAAGAGTCAATAGGTAATAGGCTGGACACTGTAGGCATTGCATTTTTCGCATGTGAAACCCGATGATGAGTCTCAGTTGGAGGCACTACCTTTTTAGCTAAGGATATTGCGGGAAACGGAGGTCGGAAGGGGAAATTCAGAATAAGTACGTCATCTAGTTCATTTCACAAGTTCACTGTCTTCGTTAGTGCTGCGTTCGTTACGTCGTTCGAACGTCAGGCAGATTGCGGACGTTCGTGCCGCGTTCGAATTGGCGTTTGAACGGAGTCGGTATTTCTGGTTTTGCTGCTAGCCTCGCACCCCAGCCCAATTAGCCCCCCAAAGCCCATAAAACACATCTCAATTTAATTAAATTAAATATTAAATAAAATATTTAATCCATTTACCAATTAAATAAAACATAAAATATAATCATACATAATAAAGATAAATCAAATATATTAACTTCCTAACTAAACAAATCATATACTAAATTAAAAAGGTGTTATGCCTAATTAAAATCAATCATAACCAATTAAATATTTTGTATTCCTAATCTAGCCAAGACATGTCCCCCAATCAAATCCATTGTTTTCCTTACTCAACACCAAATCATATCTCTCTTTAATGTCAAAATCCCTTCCTTGTGAGACAAGATGAAGCCCTAGTCTTTCTCTATATAAACCACACCTCTCCAAGGCATTAGGACTCCTAGTTCACGCCCATCACAAAGAAAAAAGAAGAAGAAAATAATTTCCAACCCTAGCTCATACACATAATAACAAACAACTCTCTTCACCCCCACTCTCACATTACCGAAAACAACAAGCCCTCAAACACTCTCATATTACCGAAAATACAATAGCCATTCACACCCCCTCCAACCACCAAAACAACTCCTAATCACCACCGAAAATAGCAACCCCCTAAGCCTCCACACCACCGAAAAATATACCCCCAACGACAGCCCAAACACGCCCCAAAATAGCCACTAAAGTACCCCCGAACAGCAGCCCCCCTTCCCACCAAAACTGACCCAAATCAGTCCCTAAATCACATCCAAACAGCAGTAATTTAACCCCTAAAACAGCAGCAAAATACACTTAAAACATTGCCTAAAAATCTTTAAAACAGTAATATAAAGAGACTGCATTCATAATCCTTAAAATAATCACACACAACTGCACTAAGAACCCACACAAACTTGGAACAGTTCATTGAAACGTCAAAACAGGTGGCCTGAGCAGTGAGCAGCAAAACATAGGCCGAACAGGAGTAGAACGGAGTTCGAACCGCAAGCAAAACAGCAAAGCATTGAGCTAGGACGCTAAACCAGTGAACCGGAGAAGTTGAGGAGCTGTACCCTTCCGACGTCCGTGAAACGCAAGCCTGAAAGTTGGCAAAAAGGTTAGACCTGAGGGTATCTTTCACACTCGTTTTTTTGTATTATTTATTAAATATTACTTGCATGATTGTCATGTTGAAATGCATGTTGTGGCCCTTGACTAGATAAATATGCATGAATTATGAGATGTAGTATGTTGTGGCTGTGGAATAAAATGAGAGACGTGTCAATCTCGCGGTATATCGGATGGAAACCCGGACATAAATTTCATAGCCGATTTCGAATGGACGGTAATATGATCTGTACTCGGACACAACTCCACGTACCGGTTGAGTAAACGGCACCCTCTTTTGTTTTGTGTTGCTTTTTTTTTTTATTTTTCGTCACTTGAATTATGTATGTTGTTTATTTATGCATGATTCAATCGAGCGCATGGGCTTAGCAAGTGGAATGAAAGATCCCCTATGGGGATGGGTTAGAGCCCTTTACCACGATGCTTTGCCGCGCCGGTTGATGTGTGTTCGGTTGGATGCAAGATACGTTCAATCGGGCATACTTAGTTTGATATGATTGTCTTTATGTTTTTATGCATGACTCAATCGAGCGCATGGGCTTAGTAAGTGGAATGAGAGATCCCCTATGGGGAGGGGTTAAAGCCCTTTACCACGATACTTTGTCGCGCCGGTTGTATGTGTTCGGTTGTTGATGTAAGATGTGTTCAATCGGGCATACTTGGTTTTGATATGATTGGCTCTATTTTTTGTATGTATGATGTGATGTGACGCGCATGGGCTTAGTATGTTGGTCTAAAGGTCCTCTCTTTGAGAGACCAAGAGCCCCAAAAGGCCACCTTTACGGTAGTACTTCGCCGCGCCCCTTTATTTTGTTGTTTATGTATTGCGTCACATTTCATGCATCAGGTCTGTTCCCGTTCGAACGTGTTTACGAACGCAAATCGAATGCGCATGCATTTTGCCTTATCATGCATCAGGTCTCATTTCTGTTTGAACGCGTTCATAAACGCTATACGAACGTGAGCATTCTGTTTCATTTCCGTTCGAACGCGTTAACAAACGTCATACGAACGTGAGCATTCTGTTTCATTTCCGTTCGAACGCGTTATCAAACGCCATACGAACGCGAACCTTCTGTTTACCGTTCGAACGCGTTTTACGAACGCTACACAAACGCGCACACCACTGAACTGAGTCCTCTTCATTAGATTTCATGCATAGTTTTCCTTAGTATATATCCCCACATGTATGAATACAAATGTGTTTAATGTATTACGATCATATGCTTATGTCATGATAACATTTGAGTATTGTTTCTTGTGGTATATCGGATGGAAACCCAGACGTAAATTCCGTAGCCGAATCAGAATGGACGGTAGTGCGGTCTGTACTTGGGATACAATTCCACGTACCACTTGGAAAAGTGCCCACATAATGCTGTAGTTTTAGTATGTATGTTTGTGTTTTCTTGAACATGGTATGCCAATGAAGTTGTATGTTCGTTGCTACTTTGATGTATTTTCAAGCAT